>JAJHUR010139310.1:0-16980 GCA_027495735.1 Lutjanus campechanus
TTTTTTTTTTTCAGCAATATCAGGACACGATGAATAGGTATGTGACATTTCTGTGTGTTTTTCACACACAAGCACATATACATGTAAATATAGCTGTCTAACTGTGTTCATGTTCACATTTATCTGCTGCAGTACATGGACATGTAGCAGGGAGCCACAGAAGGTGTGCAATCCTCTGATAGATGTGGCCAAACACCTGGGTAACCTCCAGTACGCTGTGTGGGAGAAGATGAAGCACATCGCTCCATACAGTCAGTCTCTTTCACTTCCTCTTCCCTTCCTCTCTCCCTGCTCATTCCTTCAGTTCCTCTGACCCCGTTTGTGTCTTCCAGCACCGGTGACCCTGGACCCCAGGACGGCTGGCCCGTCTCTGATGGTGTCTCCCGGGTTAAACAGTGTCCATATCACCCCTGGACCCTCACAATGGCTGGAACACAGTCTGGATGTCCCTGTCCCAGCTAACCCTGAACGTTTCCACCCTTATTCCTCCATCCTGGCGAGAGAGGGCTTTGACTCAGGAGAGCACTGTTGGGATGTTGAGGTATTTACATACTGTGTGTGCTATAGGGCCTGAACTGAGCAGTGTAAATAAACTTTTTTTTAATAAGTGTTGCAGACCTATAATCTTTTGTTGAATAATGGTTAAGAATTTAATATTAATTTTCATGAAAACGATAAAACAATATGATCATAGGCGCCATCTTCGCTGGTATTGGTGTCAGTCTCAAGAGTCAAGGATCAGTTGGGCTCTACACAAACTGTGAGATACACTCACAGTCTTTTCTCTTGATTTCAACAGGTTGGTGACGCCGATAATTGGACAGTTGGTGTGGCTACTCAGTCAGTACGCAGAAGGACAGAGTTTAAGGCCTGTCCAGAGGCAGGACTCTGGTGTATCAGCCTGCGAGACGGCGAGTACCGAGCTCTGACCACCCCGCCACGAGACCTAAATCTCGACATCTCATGTCACCTTAGCAGAGTCCATGTGAGGCTGCACTGGGATGAAGGGATGCTGGTATTCATGAATGCTGATACTGACACACATCTTTTCACATTTACACATCCCTTTACTGAAAAGGTATACCCATACTTTGAGAGTATATCGTCGTGTGGGGGCCTTGCTGTGTCAGCACAGAGTGTGGACGTCAGTGTGGAGCCAGATTATGTCCATGTGGAAGACACTGAAGAGGATCAGATCATAAAAAATGAATCTAGCTCCGAGGAAGGCATTAACACTGCTGCATCAGCTGACAGCAGCAGCGAGATGTCAGAGTGCAGATGTCCGACTGAAGACAAAAATTCAGCAATTTCTTCTGTTAGAGAGGAGAAGAAAAGCAAACCTCAGAGATGCACCACGAAGGAGCGGCTCATTAAAACAAAACCCGCTGGAAAGGAAAAGGCGAAAGGCAATAAACAGAGGAGCAAGCCCAGGTTCAGTGAGATCTACCATGTCTCACTGAACAAAGCTAAACACCATCAACAATCAGTCTGTCAATCACAAACAAATCCAGATGAATCATGTAGATCATCTGGTTTATTATGCTTGTCATAACTAACAAGTGCCTGCAGCCATGTTGGCCCAGACTGAAATATCTCAACAACTATGGGATAGACTGTCATGAAATCTTTTACAGACATTCATGGTCTCCAGAGGATGAATCCTGATGACTTTGGTGAGATGGATTATTGAAAGGATTGACTTGACACTTAGTTCATGGTGATCCCTTGACTTCTCAATGGCATCATGTGGTCAAAATTTTGATTCATCCAACTTTGGTTTATGACTAAACACCTGAAAAACTAATGATGTTCACGTCATAGGGTGACCAGACATCCCCTTTTTCCCTGGACAGTCCCAGTTTTTGATGGCTTGTCCCTGTCTGGAGCGGTCCCTGGAAATATCTCAGTTTTTAACTGTGTTAAATTTTACATGGCAAGAAAGACGGAAGCAGCAGAGCCTACTAATTGACATCTGAATCACATTGTGTTTATTTTAGCCAGCAGAGGGAGCTGTACCTTCTTTGCATCACTTTTCCTCTTCTACTTGCTCACGCTAGTTTAAGAGAAAACTGCTGAGGAAAACTTGATCAAAAGCTAGCAGCTACTAGTGTCAAATGAATCCACCACATCACCACAAACATCTGTCACAAAGGAACTTAGTTAATACCCAATTTTATCAGTCAGCCTGCACCACAGTTTATTACAGTACAACAGTAACCACTGTCAAAATACATTTCATAGTTTTAATATATAATATATTGACTGCTGAGCCAAAATGTGTTGCTAATTAGTTTAGTGCTAATTAGCAAATGTTAGCACACGAAAATAAGAAGTGAACATAGTAAAGATTACTGCCTAAACATTGTCTTATTGTGAGCATATTAGCACGCGAACGTAGCTTAAAGCACTGCTGTGCCTATATATAGCTTTGTAAAGACTTGTTCCGTTAGACGTGGTAAATATATCTGCTTATGTCAGCATTTTAAAACTATTATTGTGAGCATGTTAGCATGCTAATGTTAGCCATTAGCTTCTTTTTTTTTAAAAAAGGCTGCGTCTAAGCACAGCCACTAGCATAGATTTTCTCTGTCTTGTTTAAAACTGATTAATTGTTGCAAATTAATATAGCTTCTAACAAGTGTGATGCAAATATGTATTTGCTATGTGCTAATTTACAGTAAAAGGCCCTGTGCATCGTCTGAGACTGTTCTATATCCTAACAACAACTTGAGTTTTACTTTAAATTAAAGCTGTTTGTGCTCCATTTGTCCTGTTTTTTTCTTGTTCTTTCTTTTTCTTTTTTTTTGATGTTTGATATCTAACTCTTGACATGATGTTAAAATTTAATTAAAATAAATTTGGTTAAAAAAAAATAAGTGAGTAAATAAAGTTTATTTAATTACAAAAAAACAGCAACAAAATCATATTTCAACATCAGTATTTACAGGAATGTAGTTGTTACTAAGTTTTTCCTCTCTTCCTTTCCCTTTTGACATATATGTCCTCAGCCTCCTCCTGTCTCATAGACACACTCTCTCCTCCATGATGGCAGTATATAGTTCATCAGTAACAGCCTCGTAATGCCCAGCACGACTGTTCAGAAAATAAATCTTTTCACTCGAGTCTTGTGGTTTGAATCCTTCCCTCTGCAGCCGTGTCTTCTGGATTTTGAAGGTACCTGAGGACAAAAGTAGAAAATGAATTTCATGTCTGACTTTTTCAAAGTGTGTGTAGAGGTGTCTGTGTGTGTTTGCGTGTCCTTGCATCAATGCCTCACCTGTCATGTCGACAGATGGCATGAGTCGGAGGAAGACGGGGCGTGCGTAGGAAGGCAGCGCTTTCTGTATAGCGATCAAGAACGCATCGAGGTCAAACTGGCCTCCTGTGTGAGCTACTGCTGCCATGCCGGCCTTTCCCTCCACACCTGCGCGCACACAGACAGGTGAGGTCATGAATAAAAAGGTTATATAACAACAACATTAAGACCTTAAAGTTCCCATGAAGGCAAAATCAAGTGTTTTTATCACATATGTATTGTGCTATATGTCGCCTATACACAATGTCTGTCCCAAAAAGGACAAAAAAACTGCTCTGTAGATATTCTCTGGTATTTTATATGGTATTCCAGATTTTGTATATACTTGGGAGTCAAATTCTTGCTTATGACACAGCACAGCATGGAAGGAGAATACATCCATTTACACAACATTAACACAACTTTATGAATTTATTCACTGATTTGGGGAAAACTGGAAGAACTAAAACTAGAGGGAATATTTTCTGTTTTCCCCTCTGATGTCTTCCAGCAACACGACTTTGGTTCTCTGTAGTTTAATTGCAGAAATTCCTTATAGACAGATAGCTTTAGCTTACCTGTTGCTAAAGTAGGTAACTGTAACTGTTAGCTGCTGTTAGCAGTAAAGATAAGGTAAATGTCACCCCATTATCCTCAAGTATGGTGGCTATCTGTCCAGTTAGAAGCAGAACTTTCTGTTTGATGACCGTTTTTTAATTGTGCATAGTTTTCATTTGTATGTAGCCTACTTTAAAATGTTTACAAGGTTAATTTACTTTATGGATCATCATTTGACACACAGGTATAATCAGATGTTAGTTGTAGATCCCTTTATGCTATTCACTAAAACAAAAACCATACACACAAAAAACAGTCGGTGGCTATATACATGATATATAATAAATAAAGAAGACTTTTTTTCAAGATGGGAGGTTGGGAATTAATTAAGGAGTCTCACAGCCTGAGGACAGAGGTGGAATGGAGTCCCTCCCTAGCTGCCTGTTTTACAGGAAACACATAAGCAAGAAACACTCCGCTAGCTGTTTCATGGGACTGGTTTTCCTTGTCATGACTGTCTCGTCTCATCTCTACCTGGTACAGAAACTCCATAGACGGCTACATCAGTGTGTCCCAGCAGGCCGCTGAGGACTCCCTCCACCTCTGCGGTGGCAACGTTCTCCCCTCGCCAGCGGAACGTGTCGCCGCTGCGGTCCCTGAAATATATGTAACCATATTCATCCATCACCAGCACGTCACCTGAGAAACAGACAGACAGATGGAAATAATAACAATCATCATCATCATCATCATCATCATCATTATCCCTGGAGGGGATCATAGAGTAGAAGGTCATGTCTGTAGTGATGATGACTCACCAGCACAGATTTGACTTTGATATAAAATGATGGTGAGTCACTGTGCCGTCTAGTAGACAAAACAGTCTATCAAGCGTTTTGGAAATGTTGTAACTATGGACTTAATTAAAGATCTCTCATGATGACTCCTCGTAGTGTCGTGAAACACGATGTGTCCTGTCCAAACTCTCTGTGGGTATTCGTATCTTTTCCTGTTTCCTGTTTATCTGTTGTGTCTCTGTGGGGCAGCAAGTCCACTTCAGGGATTAAATGAAGTCTCTATTTAATCATCAGTGTTTCCCAGTTCATCATCACAGACAGTGAATCACGAACAGTAATTCTTATGTGCAATTTATAGCTAAAATATGTAACATTAAAATGTATTAAAATGTCTAACACTGGATCTTTTTTTATATTTTGTTGAGTTGTGTACTTATGTTATCCCAGATGTTTTGAACAATGATCAACCTCCAGAAAATTCCTTTTTTTTTTTTTTCAAGGTTTTGCTGCTGGCTGCTCTAATTTTCATCATTAACATAATCAAACTGGTTGTCTTTTGTTATTTTTTTGATGTGAGAGAGACCCCTAGTGGCAAAAATTACATATTGTGTGTTAAAAGTCTCCAATCCATTTGTCTTACACAGTTTGTCTTTAGACTACCTAAGTCGATCATCATTACTGTGACTGTATTCTAAAGCACTGGTTCCCCGACTAGGGTCTCCAAAGCTTCACTGGGGGGTGCAAGGTCATTTTGATTTTATGGCGTGTAACAAAACTTTTTGGTAAGTATGCGGTAGGCCTATATCTCGGCATTTCTGTGAGGAAAACGAAATGCAATTGTTATTTTAAAGTTTAGATTGTTATTTAAGATATAAACTTTCAAAAAATCTCACAGGATAAGGACACAGTGAAGACCTGAAAACCCCACATCATATTCACAGAGCCTTCACTCTGCTGAACAACAATGTCCTGCATTAGAGAAGTACACAGCTAAAACAATCAAAGAGCTAATAGAACAATGGCCAAGCATGTATGATTGTTAAAATCTTTTTTTTTTAAAAAGCAAAAGTACTTCAGAGAATTGTATTAAAAGTTCCAAATATATGAGGGAAGCTCATCTCTGGTGGAACTAATCTGCTTGAAATTCATCCAAATCAGTCACAAATTTCCTGCAGTTATGTCCACTATTTGGGTTAAATTGTTTAGTTCATCATTTGTTCTGTACTGTTATTCTTAAGCAATGAACATAATATGTTATTGCATGGCTTTGTTAAATACTTGATTCTGATTGGTCAATTGCAATATTCTAAAGTAAGTATAACAATGTAATGTCTAACAGACTGTTGCTATGGACACAGTTCTGATCAAAGACTCTGGAGGAGCAATAAAACCATTGTTACATCACTAAAATCATTTTAAAATGAATAGATTGTGTAAAATTATTGATTTTTTTGGTACATAACCAAGCAGGATAATGTGCAGTGAGCAGGTCACTAGAGTGAAATAAAATCATTTTAAAATGAATATTTTGTGTCACATAAATATGTGCCAAATTTTTTATTTTTATTTTTTGTATGTAACCATGTAATAAGCAGGATTTCGTACCGTGAGCAGATGGTTATTGTGAAATAACCCCCTTCAGGATGATTCAAGACCCCGACGCCCCTGTATCATCCTGATCCATTGGAATTTATTTCACAATAATGACCTACTCATTGTACATTATCCCTTACAAATATCCATAAAATATGTCACTTAGCTGGGGGTTGTCAGTTTACTCAAAGATTTTTTTTTTAAAAAAAGGGGGTCTCTTAAGAAAAACAGCTGTGGACCACCGTTCTAAAGAGACAGAATGAAACATACCTGAGACATAAGCAGAGTCTCCCATCTTGAAGACATTGTGAGCTATTTTCTTTTTGGTGGCGTCTTGATCAATGTAGCCGTCGAATCTCCTGAGCGGATCGGTGAGGTTGATGCGTCCCACTAACATACCTGGCTCACCTGCAGAGACAAAGAGAGATGAGAGAATAAAATACACATCATTTCAATACCTTTAGAACATTTTGTGTGTGTGTGTGTGTGTGTGTGTGTGTGTGTGTGTGTGTGTGTGTGTGTGTGTGTATCAAATGGCATCCTCCGGGGCTGAAAAATGAAGACAGTGCAGACGTGCCAAAAACTGCAGTTCCAACCGACTTGAGGCTGGCTCCAAAAGCGAATCAATCCTCACAGATCAATGCATTAAAATTACAGCAATTACAGCACCACACTGTCACCTTTACAACAGCTCTTCAGAAACCTACAGGTGACATCACAGAGGGATGTATGTATGTGTGTGCGTTCTCACCGGGCAGACAGGGTGTACAGAGTCCCTGTGAATCTCTGAGCAGCTCTCCAGTCTCCTCCTGCGCCCTGACCAGTCTGATGGGGTAAAAGCTGGGCAGGATACGACTGTTGAAGCCACACGCTCCGACCTGGACATATCAGATGTGTACACGAGACAGAGCAACATGTAAGACCCTAGTGTTTAAAAATAAGTACAGCAGTCCAAATAGAGAATTCCCCAACCTATAATCTTTTGTTGAGATAATTTACTCTTCTTCCTAAAAAAAACAACAACAAAAAAACACGGAATCTTTGACTTTTAGAAACAAAAAATAAAAATTGGATTTCAAAAATTGTTGTGTAAACTCATTAAAGTGAATAATGGTTAATAATTTAATATTTTCAATTGCAACCATTTAATTTTCAAGCAACAAAATAATGACAAATCAGTTCCACAGCTGAACAGTTTTTGAAAAAAACAGAAATTTGAGGTTTCTTAAACTCAAGATTTAAGTTTATGTAAGAAAAGTTAATTATCTCAACAAAACATTGCAGGTTGGCAAGACTTGTTGACAATGACAAGTGACTTACACTGTAAGTTGATCAGCTGTTTGTAACTGTCAATTATCAGTCAACGTGAAGCTAAGCTTGTTATCCTGAGAAAAAGCCCACTGCTCTGAGAACACACACTTCCGTGGCTGCCTGCCAGACCCCATTAACATATTGCTCAATTTAACCGTCTAAAAGATTAAAAGATTAAGTGCATGCTGGCTTGAGCATTGCTGTTGGAGAAACCAGTATTTAATCCTGATAAGTTTCTCTGATGACATATCATGGTCATTTTCTGATTTAGCACAGTGAATATATTACATATTTCTCCTTTAAAATAACACGCACCTTTCCGTCTATGTTGATCAGGCTGCAGTTGCACTCGGTGGCGCCATAAAATTCCCCGACTCGTCTTATTCTGAATCTCCGGACAAACTCCTCCCACACTGAAGAACGGAGGCCGTTACCAAAGGCAACATGCACACGGTGATGCGCCTCAGACGGACGGACCGGCTGGGCCAGCAGGTAACGGCAAATCTCTCCTATGTATAGAATTACCTGGACGCACACAGGACAGAACAGTATAACTTTTTTTTTCTCCTTTTAAGTCAGTATTGGCTGAATGAAGAGCATCAGCAGGACAGCCGGCCTGCAGCTGGTCACTCCTCATTTTTAATTAATTTTGGTGGCAGAGTGTACTCACAGTGCAGTTGTGTTTGACACAGTCATCCCAGAAGCGGCTGGCTGAGAACTTCCTCCTGAGCACAACGGTCACGCCAAACAGCAAACACTGGCCTACACCCATGATGGTACCTGTAAACATCCATCAATCTTTCTTGAAAATGGGGACAAAATCATGTATTGTACTCTTTTATTATGCTTGGCTATTAAACCTTGTAACAGACCAACCTCCTAGTGATGACATTTTATTTATTAAATGTAGATGTCAACTCCATCTGATGGAAATCTAACAGAATTGACATTTTATGGTTGAAACACACATGATAGCAATATTATTTGATGGATTTGTCAAAAAATAGAAGCTTACCAGTGCTTTAGCATATTTTTTCAACAAGGAAACAAGACTGGGGTCCTTAGGGTATAGATAAACCTTATTATGCCTGATCAAATCTGGCAGAGTTGATGGAAAGTCTATTTTAAAGCAAAGCTGATTCTAATAGCACATTTTGTACACCTATGTTATCAGTAGGTATCGTTAGTTTTAGATTTTGAAGGCTTTTAACACATTTTTAAATTGTTTGAGGATGTAAATTCTTGTCTGGGGGACGAGGTGTTTTCTAGAACAGAGCAAGTTTAGAAATGAAGAAAATTCAAGTAAAACAAAATGTTCCATAAATGACATATATTTCATATATATAAATTCTTAAATAATCAGTTTCACCAAAAATCGGAAATAGAGTGTTGTAGGACGTTTTTTTCTTTGGTAGAATATGATTATCCTGTGATTTTTTTTTTTTTTAAAAAGGCATGACGGATCGAGGGAGGCCTACCTGCAGAATGATACAGAGGAAGGCAGTTGTACATGATGTCATCAGGACGCAAGCCAAAGGAGTGAAAACCAAAAGAGGCGATGCGATAATACCTGTCAAGAAAGATCCATCAACCACCAGACATCAGCTCATCAAAAGACACCGACCTGAAATCCTCATCATCCTGAGTTTAATTGAAACACTTGTAACTGCAATTTGATATCAAAATTTTAACAGTTTTTAATGATCCTTCGTTTCTAAATTTTCCTGGAGCGCCCCGGGCCATCATTTCACAATGAAAAATGAGATACAGGGTTGTAAAAATAGTCAGATCTGTATAGACAAATCATCGGAGTCGTCCTGCGGCGTTTCCCTAAAAGTTACTGCTGTGAGAATCATTTAAAACATTTCTGTCAAAAAATTTTTTTTTAACTTCCTCAAAGTTTCCTCTATAAACTGAGCAACACATCATCAGTTCAGATGAGATCACAGACAAAACTCACCGACTGTGCACCACTACAGCCGCCTTTGGCACTCCTGTTGTACCTGAAGTGTAGATGTAGAAGAGTCTGTCTGCATGGAGAGACATAGAGACGAGAAAAGACAGGAGCAGCTGAATTTTCATGAGGAATGTTCAGTATTATTTTTCACCTTCATGCTTTGTCTTTTGTTTATTTGTGCATGTGTGGTGGTTCAGGTGTGTGGTATGCACCCCGACACCCCTATCATTCCTTGACATGTTGCTGTCTCTCTTTCCATATCATCCACAGTGTCTGACAGGCTGTGCAAGCAAAGACTTGAAGAGTATTAACTGAGGAATGTCATGTGATAACAAAGGTAAAAAGCAATGCAGATACGTAAATCAATAAGAGAAAAGTTAACGCACAAATATAACTCAGTACTTAAGAAAAAAAAAAGAATGTATTCTATAAAATATTACAGTGCACTTAAAGGAGCAATAGGTAATAACTGCATGTCTATAAATGAGTCATAGACAGTATATTAAATAGGCTGAATCCCTATTTAACATACAGTCTATGGTTGAAGGGTTGTTTCTCCCTGCCTTCTCTTCCCAAGATACAAGGAAGCTACAGGAACTCTGCAGGAGTGCAAGACAAGCATATTATTGTAATTTGTCAATAACAAGCGATGAATCCTGCACTGTGAGTTCATCAGCTGTTTATAACTGTGCATTGACCCATCGCTAAGCCCCTCCTGCGAACAGCAACTGTCCAATCATAGCTTAGCAACCGTAACTAAGGTGCTGCAGGCCTGTCAAGCTTGGCATTTTTCATTTCATGCTGAAGCAGCTCTCATGAGTCCGGACGGTGGCCTCTTTTTTGTGGTCTTTCAAAAATGTAAAACACAAGAGCACACATGTGGGGAAAGGATTAAACTTTGTCCTTTTTCTCTCTAATGTATGCTGCAAAAGTTAGCTTGTGAAGGTAACTAACACTAGCTTACTAGCTGCAGTAAGCTAGCATCTCCAGGGAAACTTGTGTTACATACCTCTGCAATTATGTGGGGGGTTTGAGGAGGAGGGTGTGGGCTGGTACAATATGAAAGTGGGCAGACAATGACACATATATGTGTACATACATATATGCATGTTGGATTTCACCGTCCAACTAGTGTCGGCTGTGATGTAGTGTTAGTTTCAGCCTGTTAGCATTAATGTTATATCATATAAACAGCTGTTTACATACTTTGCATTGTTATTGTTTTAAATGGTGGAAACTGACAGCTGACTCAAGAAGTTCAAGCTTTAGCATTAGCTTACATTAGCTAGCTACTCTTGTGGAATATGCTAGTTAGAGTCATAGATTTAGTTGACAAAATCCACAGTTGTCAACTAAAAATGAGAAGCAGCTTTTGTTTGCTTGTCTGAAGAATCAATGACCTCGTATTTCAACAATTACTCTAAATTTTGGTGTTAAATTTGCCAGCCTGTTATCACACTAAACGGTTTATGTGCAGTGCAAGAAATGGAAAGCTTGACAGGTGTAGCAACAGTAACTAAGGAGGGCGGGGCTTAACAAAGGGTCAGTTGTCTGTTAATGTTAAGTTAGGCCCGTAATCCTGAAAACTAAAGCCCACTGCTCCAAAAATACACACTCTGGAGTTGAAGTGGCTGCCTGTCTCTATTAAATTCTATATTGCTCAATTTTAATCGTTATAAACATCTACTCCTTATAAAAGATTATTCATGATTTCTTATGAATCAGAAACAGACACTTACTCATTAGGTGAACATTTATGTGACATTTCCTTGAGTGAGTTGATGATTTGTTTGACAGTGTGGCGTGTGTACGCATGTGCATGCATTATTGAGTGGATTAATATGATTCATAAGAAGACCAGAGAGAGTAAAATCTGGCAGCGAGCAGTTTACTCAGGCAGGCAAAGACTTGCTGAGAAAAAGATGGTGTTGCAATCAAAACTTTGTGATATGTAACATACAGATGGCAACAGTCATTCCTGTACCCCCATGCACAAACGCTCTGCGGAGCCTCACCGTTGAATTCTTTCTTGGGTGTGTAGGGTGGTGGGTGTTTGGGTGAACGGTCCAGCAGGGCGTCCAGGCTCTGAACTTGGAGGCCGCAGAGCTTCTCATCATCGTCCTGCTCACCACTGATGAACAAAACCATGTCGGGCTGCAGAGAGCCGCTCACCTCTGACACCGCTGAGACAGAATCGGAGGAGTTAGAAATGGAGAACAAGAATACACAAGTTTCCATCAGCAGAGCACCAAACTTTAAAGGACCAGTGTGTAGAATTTTGTGGCATCTAACAGTGAGCTTGCAGCTAGTTTCACTCTCACCTCCTAAGTGTGTGGGAGAACCTGTGGTGTGTACAAAACTGTCACAAAACATGAAAGAATGCATCTAGAGCTAACAGTAGAAACATGGTGAGGCAACATGGCGGACGGACGTGGAAGCGGACCCTGCGGCCTCTTGAGATATCAACCAGGGCCCAGCCGATACTACATTTTTTGAGACCAATGCCGATGCCAATATTAGAGGGTAAAAAATTTCTCTTATTGCTATATCAGCCGATATTCTTCACACAAAATATAATTTCCAGAACATATCAGTCGACCAACCCAACAGTGACCTATCATAGCTATATCAGTTTGTATCGGTATCACCAATATATGTTGTGTCACATTTGTATCTGTTAGCTTTATAAGCAGCATTTTATGTACATTTGATAATTTTTTCTTCATTCAGGTTTAAAATATACAAATATTTTGCTCTATTTGTGTTTTTTATTTGTAGTTCCTTATGATTATTAAAAGTACCAGTGAACATTTACTGTTTCAGTGCCCTGATATCATTTTGAACAATGAAAGTTTACTGTTAAACTATAAAATATACTGACTTCATTACAAATCTTTGTCACAAGTTAACCACTTTTGAGAGATCATTGCAAAAAAATATGTTTATGTATATATTGTGTATATATTCTACATTATATATACAGTATTACGTTCTGTATAAAGAATATTGTCTGATATATCAATATTGGCTTTTTTTTACTCTTTAACATCAGTAAAGTATTGGTCAGGCCTAATAGAATATATACATAAACACATTTTTTGCAATCACGCTGCAGTGACACTTGTGACAAAGATTTGTAATGGAGGCAGGATATTTTAGTTTAACAATAAACTTTACTGTCCAAAATTACATCATTAAAGTTTCACAGTAAACTTTCACTGTTATTTTTAATAGCTATAAATAACTATAAATAAAAAAGACATAAAATGAATAAATATATGTATATAAAGAAAAGAAAACACAGATATACACTGCATGCATCTGCATGTTATGTTGTGATTGTGATAGGCCAATATCAGGCTGATAATATAGGTCAACCAATATACTGGTCAGACCCTAATATCAACAGTTCATTCTAAGATAACAAAAACACCACACTTATACACTAATGATAACATATTTATGAATATTATACTCAACTTCTTCCATAGTCTACCAATAGATCACTGCAAATCTTACGCATTGGACCTTTAATTATCTGTCAATATATCCAGCTATCTATATTCTATAATATGTTCCTACCTTCTCTCATCTCTGTCCCAAACACCATAGCCCGAGCACCAGACACACTGACACAGTGCAGTAACAATTGCTGTCGAAGGTTGTAGTTGATGAGTGCAGCCTCTACGCCGATCATGGCCAGGCCCAACCACAGAGACACCACTAACGGCTGGCTCTCCATGTACAAGGCCACCACATCTCCCTCAGTCCATCCCTGTGCCAGAGCCCAGTGAGCCACGGCATGGCATCGCTCCTGCAGCTCCCTGAAACTCCAAACCTGGAAGAGAATGAATGCAGAAATACAGTAAGTTTTGACAACAACATGACTGACATAGTTTTAATCCTCGACGAGACCTCACCTCTCCTGTAGCCTCATAGATTAAAGCAGGTTTGTCTGGATGCTTTTTCACCATCTGGGCAAACAGGTCAGGGATTGTACTTTTATTACGCAGATTACGGTACATGGAAACCCTCACTCGTGCGATAACAGCCAGACACCTTTTAGATAGGGAAGAGTGGAAAAAGGAGGGATGAAATATTTTTTAAAATGGGAATGAGGATAGGGGTAAGCAGCATGGAAAATGAGTAAATATCAAATATGACAATGGGAGAAACATGCAAATTCTATGGAAGCCAATTTCTCCCAGTAAAAGAAAAAATATCCTCATGATAAATCATAATTGTGAGCTAAAAAGTCTTAATTCTAAGGCTAAAAATTAAGATTATGAAATTTTAATATGATATAAAAGAGTAGATTATGTAGTAGATTATGAGATTAAAAAGTCATAATTATAAATTCAAAAAAATGTATCTAAAAATTTTGACATTTCATCACACAATTACAACTTTTATCTTATAATTTTGACTTTTTATCTCAGTTATTAGACCCTTTATCTCATCATTTCATTCTCATAATTTCTCAATCTCATAATTTTGACCTTTTATTTTATAATTTTGTCTTTTTATCTTATGATTTTATCTAACAGTTTCGACTTTTACCTCATAATATCTACTTTTTATCTCAAACTACAACCCGTTATCTCATTATTTTAGCTTTTTAGCTTTTAATCCTGACTTTTTATCTTATAATTTTGACTTTTTTTTAATCTCACAATTATGACTTTTAATCTCAAAATTATGACCCTTTGTCTCACAATTACGACTTTCAACCTTATTTGACTTTTTAATCTCATAATTTCTACTTTATCTGATTTTACATCGGCGTTTTTGTTGTTGTTGTTGAACTTGCACATACATTCACTCAGATCACTCACATTAGGTCTCTCTTGATGGTCCGTAGAGCGACATATATAAACCTCCAGGAACCTCTCCAGACCACGCACAGCCACAGTCCTGCTAACAGGCTGCAGAACCAGGGGAGGCAGAGCAGCCTCACAGCTCCAAACACACCGAGGCACACTAACACACCACTCACCAGATTCATGGTATTATCTGTAGGGACACAAACAGTGACTTCATGCACAAGAACAATAACAAGTACATAGATTATGGTTTGGTGAGAGGAAGCTTACCTGTTCAGGAATGTCAATCCTGCTCCAATCAGAAGTAAAGTCAGGAGTAAACAGCAGTGGGCTCTGAAGCGCTCCTCCACAGTCCACCGAGGTGTCAGTAAAGTTTGTATAGTCGAGCCACAGAGTGAGCAGCAGCAGCGTAATGAGCGGCAGCACGTAGAGTAACTGAGAGCAGCGCAGGTTATAACTCATAAACTCCTGCGTCACTGCAGCGCTGCGTGTGATTCATCAGCCCGCGAGGACAACATGTCACGTCTAATTGCACGAATGTCCAATTTGATTGGGGGAAAAATTAATTGTGCATTTCATGAGAAACAAATAAGTTACCGAATGACACATTATAATGAAGGGCTGTGGGGAACTCCATTCCAAGTAAAAGGACTGCATTCAAAAGAATATTATCAGCAAAGTGTAGGGGAGACCTGGGGCAATTGTAACATTTTTAAGATTTTCATTCATTACTCACAGACGGGCCTACTTGAGTTACACCAGTCATCTCTTGGTGTAATACACTAATTAGTAATACAATTGATATTTTCATCAGGGCTGGGTCCTGATGGTCGACTAAACCGTTAGTTGGTTAGAAGAGTCTTAGTCGACTGCGTGTTCATCAACATGTTCTCATCCCAAATCACGCATACTGAGGTTTTAGCACTGCCCCTCGGCGTCTGATATACTGAAGCATAAGGTACCCTATATCAGACGCAGCCACAAAGACTTTTAACACGTGGTTAACTCTGGGAAACTGCTTTTTGAAATGTGAAAACGGCTGCAAGATTGTTTCTGTTGGGTAGGTTAAGGATAAGACCATGTTTGGGGTTACAATCAGTGGCTGTTTGAGGGGTACGGGCGAAAAATATAAAAAGGGCACCAGCTGTAGGGGCGCTCGCACAGTATTGTGATTCTACAAGTCGTGCAAGCTGATATTACAATTTAGGAATTGTATATCATGATTAATACTTCCAAAGTCAAGGCAGATCACATGTCAGTCAGTCTTTGGGTTTTATTTCTGCATCATCATTGCTGTAGTGCATATAAACTATATAAACTAATAAAATACTTCTGAAGCAAACTGTAGCTGTTCCTGCTCATCAATTACTGAACAATAAACAAAATAGAAAATATAAATATATGTGCTGCCCTATGCTGACACACAATATCTCTCTAAGTAGTAGCTGTATTTTGAGTTTGACCCTTTTGATAGGTTGCTGTAGCTGGTGCTGAGTGTTGAAGCCAGACTGATAAATTAACTAAAGACTAATAGTCAGCAATGTGAAGTCAGCAGCTGTTAGTTTGTTTCCTCCGATCTCACGAAAGGTATGCCTTAAAGTCTGAGCACCCTTGTCTCTTTTTTTTGTTGTTGTTGTTGAGCAAGTGAAATAAAATGGAGCAGTTAATTAAGATGATATTACTGCCATTGTGATGCTAATTTCATCATTTCCATCATTAGCGTGATATATATGTATTTATAGGTTTCTCTATTTTATCTGTACTTATTTCTGTCTTTATGCTGCTGTAACAATTTCCCCTGTCTTATTCCCTTAAATTTTTCCAGGGGATTGTAGCTTTCGTAATCCTCATACCAGGGAGGTCGAACAGGTCATTCATCACCTCTTGATGTATCCTTTTGAGATGCAACAGTAAGTGGGCGAGTCGTTGTAAATTTTTCGCAGTTTCACAACTTATTGGCAAGTCTAGGTTGACTCAGTGTGACAGGGACATTTCTAGAGGGTGAGCCTGCGGGGTCAGTTACCCTCAAATATGACTGGCTATCTGTCCAGTGAGAGACTCAATATCAACGAACTCTTTGATTAGTTTTTAAATGTGCATTTTTTTCATTTGTATGTAGCCTACTTTTAATTTTTTTTACAAGGTTCATTTAATGGAATGAGGATGAATTTACTAGTCTATCTCTCTGTCCATCTGTCTGTCTGTCTGCCTGCCTACCTTCCCACCCAATAAACCACACTTTCTTCCGATGAAAGTAGAAGCTTTAATAAAATTTGTGATGCATATTCTTTAAAGAAAACAGTACCAAACAATATACAACAAAGTATAAAAATAAGTTCATATACCTTCAAAGTTGAACACCTATAGTATATTCTAACAATAATATTCTTACATTCACAAAATGCTGCATACTGCATATAGCTTTTTCACATAAAAATACATTTTGCAATGCATGAATAAAAGGTATCGATGGTCACAAAAAAAAAAGTGCAGCCACGCATAAGAACCGAAGAACAGTTTAGGTGTTAAAACCAACACGTAGGCGGTCTTAAATATAGGAAATTTAAATATAAACAAGCAGCCTGAGGCAAAAAACATTCACATAAAAAGATTGATTTACAATTCAAACATCTTTTTTTTTTTTTT
>JAJHUR010139311.1:0-14849 GCA_027495735.1 Lutjanus campechanus
AGTCAGGGCCTGGCAAGCCAGGCGGATAACTGGCTGGATAACTGGCACACACACACACACACACACACACACACACACACACAGAGTTGTGTTTTCATCACTTCAGAGGACATTACATTGACTTGCACTCAATTTTGAGTTGTCTTAACTTTTTCGTAGACCTACAACAATCATAAATTAAAACGTTAAGTCACAGGGAGCCACTGGAGAGGAGCTAAAGAGCTGCTTTCAGCTCCGGAGCCGCAGGTTGTAGATCCCCACCCTAACCACTGCTTACCAAACCCTGATCTCAAACCAAATCTTCACCACAAAATGTACTGATTTACATTATGGGGACTTGAGTTTTATGTCTTGTGTGAAGGTGTTTTATTAGGTTTGATATTATTAGCTGATTCAGATGTTAAAATACCACACAGTCATTTTTATTTTAGAGTTTCTACAGGTGGGAAGAAATGTTCTCACCCACATTTAGTTACATTTTTACCCATTACACAAACCTCGTACAGGACTCTGATCTGAAGTGTGAACTCATCCAAAGAGTGTAGCAGCAATGCAAGTCACAAGTGCTGGATGGGTGCATGGATAAAAAGTTGTTTGCTAAGATACAGTTAATTACAGCAGGCAACTCCTTTTAAAAGCACAAAAGATCACTTCTACATATCTGTTTGTATATGAATAAAATACCATCATACAACATAAATCAGTGAGAAAGTGTTGGTTGGCACATTTTTAAAGTTTGGAGAGAGCCAGGCGAGCTGTTTCATTCTTTATGCTAAGCTAGGCTAATAGCCTCTGCTGCCCCTTTAAACAATTTGGGTTTGTCTCCTTCCTGTTTCAGTTAGACAATGTGTCTCTGCACAAAGACAAGTTCACAGAAAAAAAGTTTTTCCCAATTAGACGTGGAAGAATTTGGCTGGCCCGCCTCGAGTCCTGACCTCAGCCCCGTCCAAATAACTTTGAGATTCTGTGGAACATCAACTGTGAGGCGGACACCGTCAGTGTTGGACCTCACCGATGCTCTCGTGGGTGAACGGAAGAGATGATAGCACCCATTATCAATAGTATTTGCTCAGACAGAGGGCAATAAAACTGTCCCCTCTGTCCTCTCCAATGTTTCAGTGTGTGTGGGGCCTTGTTCACGGGGGCATTTATTTACAACATGGCAGCCGGGAAAGGGAAGACAATTCAGCCGGTCTCCACCCTCCGGCGGCACCGTCATTCTCCTTTAATGTGTCCGGATGGTGGTTCTCACACTGAACAGGATGGGGTTGACGCCCGCTGGAACCAAACAGCGGGACGTCCTGAAGGGAGGGCAGGGAGACAGTGAGCACCCTCTGACCTCCTCTGAACCTCCACTTAGTCTCAGTGAATACAGGCTAAACACCGTCACGCTCCACGGGGTCACTATAGGGGCTGTCTCAGAGGTGTAGCAGGTCAATGAGGACAGACAAATCTGAGGACATGTTATACTTCTGGCACAAATTTAAATTTCCTCTTGACAGCTTTAAGACTTTCTGCTTTCTATTAAAGCTGACTTATGCCATAAAATAATGAGTTTATTTAATAAATGTGGTTAGAAAAATCAGTTACTTTAATATGAAATTACAAAGTTTATGACTTTTTTCGAGTTATTTCATTAGTCTTTCTTATCACACTTCAACCCAACATTTCAACCCACTCAGTCCAAACATTATGTGAAAATGAAGGTGAAACAGCATTCATTCATTGTTAAAAATTATTCAAATTAAATTGTTTTGTCATACATTTATTGTTTTGTCCAATAATTGTAATTTTTTTAAAATATTAAATAATTATCTTTATTTGCAGATTGTTAGTATAATATTAGGGCCAGACATAAAGGAAAACAAATTAGAGGAAATTAGTGTTATTAATTAATTACTTAAATAATTTATTAATAGTGTTACCAAATATAAATATATGCCAGAATAAAGTCAAAATCTAAGTGTCATTTTAACTTTAATCGCAGCATTTCAACTTTATTCTTAACTTTCCGACTTTATTGTCAAAATGCAAAACTTCCTCCACTGATTAATTTTTTCTTGTGCCTGGTGCTAATATTGAAAGTTTGACTTAATTTTTGACATTTCAAACTAAAAAATTAAAGAGAACTTCCTCTGTTTTTTCTTTACAGCTGCCACTATTACTCCTCCATAGCTTGTTGAATACTGAGGCAGTATGAATCATTTTTGAGGCGGCACAATGAGCTTTAAACACATCTGACATACTGATAGTTGTTTTGGCTAACAGTCGCTTATTGACACAACCAGGAGAAAGTGCAATATTGGTATTGATATGAAATTGTGTTTCTATCTGGTCCTTTAACTGCTAAATGCTACGCTACGTTCACCGGCTAGTTGCTAACATTGTGTGTCAGCAAAACAGCAGCCTGCTGCATTTGGAAACTAGAGGATAGATTGAATCAAAACAGAAACGTTGTGCATATAAACATAGTTAGAGCAGCTTTAAGTGGCACAGATGGCCCCCCATAGGTCACACACGCTAAAGATAAAAGCACCATACATATTCCCTCAGCTGAAAATACTGCAATTACATGTCATTTGCCTTGATAAACAGATGTTCGGTTTTGCTTCTGTCTGTCTCTGATTTACGTAACACAGCCATGTTTCAACCTAAAGACAGGCTGTGACAGATTTTACATCTGTTGTCATAAACACTGGCTGTCTGGTTGCTGCCTCTCAGGCAAATTCTCTCTCTCGCACAGGAAGAAACGTAAGGTTTCTGATTACTGAAGAATAAACAGAGGAGAGCTGATAATGATGCTGAGGTCATGTCAGATGGACGTTTTGACGAGACTGTACCATAGTTAGACATTTGTCTAAATACTGCTTGTGTGAACATCAACAGTACAAGTGGAAACTTTTTTTCACTCGGACAGAAGATGCAGAATAAAGCACCACCTATAGAAACTTAATAATAGGCCGGTGTCTTAAGTCATTTTGTGTTATCATAAAGTCTTTTTTATTCTTTTCACGTATCATTTCACAAGATTTTGTTTGTGCAGACTTATATTGTGCAGAGTCATGTTATGAGGAAACGTCATACCGAAAAAAATGTCAGATGACGTAGCATACAAAGTCACCACCAAGTCCATGCATTGAGGAGACTGGGTGGGTCAAAGAAGAACCGTAGTTTGTGTCACATGTAAAACCAAAAGTCAAGATTAACTTATTTTAACTTATGCACGTAAGCTAACTTATGTAACATGCGGTACATGCATTACGTACGTAACATCATGTGTGCAACGTCACGTATGCTAATGTCATGTACACTAATGTCATGTATGCTAACGTCGCGTGCATAATGCAGTTAACTTACGCCACGCACTTACATATGTCATGTGCGCTAACATCATGTAGCTAACATCACATACATTGAAGTCATTTGTGTAATGTCATGTACATCATGTAGCTAACTTATGCCACAAACTTACATGACTTAACTTGTAACTTAAGTTACATAACTAACCAAACCAAACAACACAACACAAAGGCATACATGTTAGAAACACTGCAGCCACTGCATGTAAATGAGGTAATGGTCTTAGAATTGAAGTTGGTTTAGTTAGGATAGGTCAAATGCTGTGGACAAACCTATTGCACTAATAATAATAAATATACCAAAACCCAAGTGAGAGCAAAAACTGGCAGAATACCAATTTCAGTCCATTTAGTAAAGGCATATGGTTAAATTAGAAGTCAGACACGGGCCCAAATCAACAGAGAAGTTTCCTGTCACAGACGTGAGCCAAGAAATAGGAGGAAGAGCCAGGGAAAGGACAGCAGGTCGGTTCTCACACCCTCTGCTGTCTGACCCTCAGTCACACAGTCCAGTGGAGCAGGTCACACACCCTGAGACAAACAGCATAACAACGGGACAGTATTACAGTGTCTACGCTCCGTTGTGAAGGGCGGTCAGCTGGCAGGACTGAGCTGCAGACTGACGGAGGCGATGAGCAGACGGAGGTCACACAGGTCATAAACTGGTAGAACAGGTCAGGAGAGGGCTTTCAAAAAGCACAGGGTTGGAAATGAAGTAAAAATTTGAATTTGACTTCTTAATTCTCTTACATCTACTTTTTAGTGTTATTCTGCAATTTAAACAGGATGCTTTTACTTACATTTTTGTTGAAATATTCATTTTTAATAAACCAAATAACTTTTATTATTAGGCAGGCTTTCAGTCCAAGGGTTTTTCTTGTTTATGTCTTGGACCTTGAGCAGATAACCTCCTGCTGCTGCTTATTATGAAAAGGTCACTTATTTACAGAACTATTACTTCAAGCAGTATTAATTGATTTTCTCGGCCACGTTGGGCAGTGGAATGCATGTCATTCTGCATCTCTTTCTGCTCTCATTTCCAGTCATTTCTCTACTGTTTCATTATAACTTAAGTCATGAAATGCTCCAAAAAGTTGATGTTAGCAGGTTGTGTTAGCAAACAGTTTCATAAGCACATGGACAGTGACATTAGCATTCATTAGGTCTTAATTCACGTGTTTAGGCTCCTGGTAAACACTGAAACCAACATAAATTCACTCTTCTTTTAGCTCAGTTTTGGTCTCCAATTACTGAGCACAACATCTGGCTCTTTAGCTGCTAAATGCTCCACTGTATCTATTAGCTACTCGCTAACTTTGCCTTTAGCCAGTGAGCTAAAAAATGACATTGTAGAGTTGGAGATAATTAATAAATAAATCTGTGGGTTTGTCACTATGAGTGAGCATTACACATTGTTTAATTTAAAAATATTGACCAGTGAAGCTTTAAGTAAGTTAGCATGCTAATTTGATAACACCTTCTATGACGCCCATGTCTATAAAATATTATAAACCTGCTGACAAAGCATAATAATCTGCTTTTAGCTATGTATAATGATGGTTATATACACACTGATGAATATTTATAATGCATTATAGCAATAATCATAACAAATTACTGTTCTTCTAAGTCAAAATTTCAACTTTATTGTTAGCATTTCAACTTATACTAATAAAGCATAATAATCCAAATTGGATAAACTATAAAAATAAAAACTAATAAGCTGTATTTATAATGCTTTATAGCAACAATTCCAACAAATTCTTATTCTCATAAGGATATAAGTATAACACACAAAACAATTATGAAGTCAAGTAAGACACTTCAGCTTGTGAATTAATTATAAAATACTTTATAATCTCTTATGGATATTGTTATAAAGCTTTAAAGAAATTTATGAGTGCTTACAACTATAATTATACAGTGCTATAAGCAGATTATAATGCATTTTCAGGTATGTTTATAATGCATTTAGACCTGGGTGTCATGGAGGAGTGATGTTATGAAAGTTATTAAGTTATTGTAATTAGTAAAGTAAACCTCTTTAGAAGCAACAAACAGGACAAAAAGGTGTTTGTTGTGTTGTATTGTGATGGAGGCGGTGCAAGTGGATTTGACAGACTACAGGTGGCGTGTGTGTGTGTGTGTGTGTGTGTGTGTTTTCCCGGAGGCTGTGTGGTGAGGAATGTGTGGGTGAGGTAAAAACAGCCTTGGTGCTGATAACAGCGGGATCAGCGGGCGCTGTCGCCCGCAAAGAAACAGATGCGTCAGTGACAGCTCGGGTCAGCAGAGGTCACGCTGAACACGACGCCACACCTGGGGGAGGGAGAGCAGGAGAGACAGCAGGAGGGAGAAAATGACAGATTGACTGAAGACATCTTGGGGGGAAAAATAAAGAAATGAATAGACAAAATGAAAAATAATGGAAAAATAAACTAAACTCCTCTCATGATAAATTTCCATTATATGATGTAATGTTGGAAATGTTTGCAGTTCCATATACATGGGAAAAAACCATCCATATCAACACATTTCAGTTTAAAAGCAGCTTATTACTGAGTCCAGTTATTATAAACACTGTAAAAAAAAAAATTAAAAATAAAATAAAATTAAAAAATTTAATTAAAACTAAAAAAAACAAAAAATAGTGTCCAGGCAGACGGTTTGTTGTGGTCAAATAAACTTGATATTAATTCAACTGTACTTGAGAAACATGTTCAATAAACTTTAGATATCAGGTTGAATCAACAATGAACATCAGTCAATACTAACCTTCATTATCTCTCAAGCAATGCATGCTGGGAATTTGATTGAACTCTGTCCTGGACATTCATTCAATTTATCATTTCAAGTTACTAGAAAATTTAAATTGACTTGTATATTTACATTAAGTTAATGAGGAAAGTTTCAACTAAATCCCAGAATTCAGTTTGGCTGCAGCACAATTAACTTACTACTCTGTCAGGTTCAGAGTCTGTATGAAGGTTTGACACAGTGAAAGCTTCAGAGCAGCGAGCAGCACATGTCCTGTAGAGAGAACACTCAGCTCAATCAAAGGACTCCACTGAGAGCACATCTTCCTCTCTTACTAACAGTGTTTACGGCAGCAGGCTGAAGGCTGATAAGTTGTGTGTCTGTGCTCTACAGAGACAGGACAGGCTTGGCTCTACCAGCCTCCACTTGACCAGAACAGACTCTTATCTGCTACCTCCTGACACCGTCCTAATGCTGCGTTCACGTGCTGTGGGAGTGATAGACTTGAGTAACTCCTGAGAATATCCTGAATGCTTTGACTTTTGTCCTTTTTCCCAGAAAACTTTTGTTTGTTATTGAAAATCTGAGCAACAAAGCCTGACGTGCTTTGAGTCAACCGCACTGAGTAACTTTTATTTTGCATTTCTCAACATTTCAACTTCATTCTCAATATTTTGACTTCATGTCAACTTTATTCTTGACTTTTCAAACCCTATTCTTGACATTTCCACTTTATTCTCAACATTTCAAATTCACTCTTAACAATTCAGCTTGATTCTTGACATTTCATCAATGACATCTGAAGAATTTTTTTAAATCTCTTATATAAACTTTTCAACTTAATTCTTGACATTCGGCTTCAGTTCAGCTTTTTTTCTCAACATTCTGACTTTGTTCTCCACATTTCAACTTCATTTTTAACTGAATTTGTGACTTTTCGACTTTATTTTCATCATATCAACTGTATTCTTGGCATCACTGCTTTATTCTCAACATTTTTGCCCTATTTTATTTTTAATTTCCACTTCATTGTCTACATCTCGGCGTGATGCTTGACATTTCGACTTTACTCTCAAAATTTTAACTTTACTCTCAACAATTCGACTTGACTCTTGACATTTCAACTTCAATTTAAATTTATTCTCAACATTCAACTTTATTCTCAAAATTTCGACTTTAGTCACATATTGAATTTATTCTCAGCATTTTGATTTCATTCTCAACCTGTTGACTTGATTCTTGATTGATTGATTCCAAACATTTGAACTTTAATCTGAGCATTTCAACTTAATTCTTAAACATTTAAAGTTTATTCTCAAAATGCAAAATAAGCTGCTTCCATATTCCCCCTCTTATACCTGGCCCTACTAACTCATCTGTGTTTAAAAACATACAGAGACTGAAAGTCTGCTTGAAAACCTGCAGGTCATCTATGGCACTATTTTCACTTATTATATTACATCTGTTTTCTAAGTTACTTTGTAAGTGTGTGGTTCAGTCATACACATTTTAGATAAAGACTATAAGTTGGTTTAAAAAATATGTTAAAAAAAAACAAAAAACATTCCCAGTTTGGTTTATAAAGTTACTAACGTATATGTGATTTGCAGTAAATAATCTCCAGCATGTGAAATCTTGGTTCTGGTCCTGTGAGGAAATATTACATAATGTACCTGATGGTTATGTGTCAACACGCATGTATGCTGAGACTCCAGAGGCTGTGGTGAATGTGGGTGGAGGTCAGAGAGTGTGGGGGTGGGTGGGTAAGGCTATTGTTTTCTGGCTGTGGAGTCAGGGGAGGATTGTTCAGGGGGCACTCTAAACAGACCGTGGTCGTGGGTGTGGTGCTGAGTTTATTGTGTGCAGCATCCTGTCCTGGTCACTATAAATAAAGAAAGAGAAGAAGATGGAGCGCTGTGGCTGGAGCTCACAGCTGTCCGACCCGCAGGAAATCCAGGAGCAGGGGGTCGACGGGGCTCAACATGATATGAAAAGCGGCTGCTTGCTCGGTAGTGCCATCACTCAGCACTGCGATGCCCCTCAGTTCTGTAAAGACGCGTTAGCCTCTTTCAGCTCATCGTTTTAGTTTTAGGACTGCACTTTGACTGTTTCAATTCACTTTCACTTTTATCATCAACCCTGTTTTGAGTGAAAAAGCTCTGATAAATCCACTGTACACTGCCTGCCTGCCATTAATAATAATAATAATAATAATAATAATAACAATAATAATAATAATGAACATGATTTATAATACATATACAATGTATCCATCTACATTTATAGAAAACACTAAGACAAAAGGACCTAACAATAACAAAACACAACATAAAAGAAAAGAACCAACTAATAATGAGCATAATAAGTATAAAAAACAATAACTAAGAAATAAACAATCAATAACAGTATCCTGTGTACACCTGTCACACCCCTACTACATCCCTGTATCCCGTGAAAACATTTCCTTTATATTTATTTTTAAACTGTTGCATGTTTGGACATTGCTTGATCCCCTCATCACCCCACAGAATGAAATGCAAAAACTTTTCCTGTTTGTCTGGATTTTGTTAATTTTGAAGTTGTATTTTCCTCTTAATTGATATCCCCCCTCTCAATTCTTAAACGATTTTTGTATATTTTGTGGCAGTAGGTTATTATTAGCTTTGTACATGATTTGTGCTGTTTGGAATTTCACTATGTCTGTAAATTTTAATAATTTTGACTGTATGAAGAGTGAGTGAGTATGATCCTGATAGCCGACATTATGAATGACCCGTATTGCCCTTTTTTGTAGAATAGTTAGTGATTTGATTGAACTTATGTAATTATTGCCCCAGATCTCTACACAGTAATTGAAATATGGTAAGACAATGGAACAGTACAGGATGCGTAGTGATTTATAATCCAGAAGCTGTTTTGCTTTATTTAGAAGTGAAATGCTTCTTGATAGTTTACTTTGAACATGTTTGATGTGTGGTTTCCAACTAATTTTCTCATCTATTATCACCCCAAGGAATTTATTTTCATGAACCCTTTCAATCTGCACCCCATCTATCTGTATTTGTACTTGTTCATTAATTCTGCTATTTCCAAATAACATTATTTTTGTTTTATTTAAATTTAATGACAATTTGTTTCTGTCAAACCATATTTTCAATTTACTCATTTCTTTAGTGACTTCCTCCAGTATTTCTTTAAAATTTTCCCCAGAACAGAAAATGTTTGTATCATCAGCAAATAATACCAGCTTCAATACTTGTGACACCCTACAAATATCATTTATATACAAAATAAATCATTTAGGGCCCAACACTGACCCCTGGGGGACACCACAAACAATATCCAAACATGACGAACACGCATCACCCAGCACAACAAACTGCTGTCTCTTCTGTAGATAGCTTTTAATCCAGTCCAAAACAATACCTCTGATACCATATCTTTCCAGCTTTTTTAATAATATGTCATGGTTGATTGTATCAAAGGCTTTCTTAATATCAAAAAATACAAGTATGAATTTTATTTCGACTTTAATGCAGGTTTAGGTAAATCTTGATCTTGTATCTGATTGGATTGTTTTCCTGCTACTCATTTAGCATTGTGCTGCACATAATAATCTTGTTTATTTCCTTTCTTAGGCTTCTTACTTCACAACATCAGCTCAGACGATGCTGCTGATTCTTCTGTGTCAAAGGACTCGACCACTACCGCGTCTGTGTCAGTGAGTACGGCTTCAAGTGGCTTATCCGGGTCTTTGACTACTAAGAAGGCAGACAATGAAAGTGGAGCACTACCCGCAGAGAAACCTACGACGGCACCAACAACAATCGTAAAGCCAGCTTCTACGGCCCCCACGACTACTGTCGTAGCGAGCACTCAACCCAAGCCTATAGACAAGGCAACCACCACCCAACCACAGACACCTGCTGCCACAAGCAAGCCAACACTAGTTTCCACTACCACCTCTGGTGACCTCTCTACTGTAGTGAAGGACGCCACTGTTCCAGCTGCTACGCCCAGCCCATCCAAGCCCACGACTACAGCTGCAGCTGACAGCAGCGGGGCATCAGCGGTATCCCCCAGTGCTCCCACAACACAGAAGACTGACGCTCCTGTAACCACTAAGATCTCTGCGACTGAAACAACTACTAGGCCAACAGAGAGTATCAGCAAAGGGGGGACAACACAAAACCCAAAGGTCTTCACCTCCACACAACCGCACCAGCCCGTGACCCACACCACCAACCCTTCTACGACGAGCCAAGGGGACAGCAAGCGAGGTAAAACAACAGAAAACACCTAAATACTAAATACTTTGCATTTTCAAAATTGTACCGACACAAGTGTGCTGAACAGCTTTAAAAGTGATACAGCTGTTGCTGATTGATCACTGATCGGCTCAGTGTCTGTGGACAACATGTTTACTGTCGTCATGTCATTTCTGGTCAAAGGGACAGAGAAAACCACCGTGACAGTGATAAGCCACGAGCAGACGACACAGAAGGCCCCGGAGCCAGCTGTGAGCACAGGAACCACCAGCAGCAACCCCTCCACCCCAACCAAGGCAGGACATCCTCCAAAAGAAGCAACCATGTCCCCGCAAACCACCATCGTCCGCACCACCACAACCACCGCCACGGCATCTCAGCTGAAGACGTTTTCGGTGAGACACAGCGTAAAGAGGAGCACATCACACGAATGATTCAAAGCTCACTGATGCTTTCGACTCACACTTATTCTCTGACTTTCTCCCGCAGTTTTCACTAAACAACGGACAAGAGGTAAGACTGGGCTTTATTTTTGCTTCTTTAAATCTGTTACTGGCATCAGACTGTTTCTATTCACGTCCACAATACGTGTGATAATAAACACAGTTCCTGCTCTGAGGGCCACACCCTTCCCACTTCTTTCTTCACTGACATTTACTCCCAAAAGTTCCCGTAGTTTAAAGATGTCGAATAATTGTGCAACATCCTGCGAGAACAATCGGACATGTTGTCGTTTTTTTTTTTTTAAATATAGCACCATTATGTCCTCTGAGAATACTGCAGCACTGACACAAGTCAGTAAATAACCTCTGCTTTTCTCTGTGAATTCATTAAAGTGGAGAGAAAAATGCTTTTTTCACCCTTTCAGATCATCCCTGGTCATAGTTTGCACCTATTTAACTATATATACAAAATCCAATCATGTACTTACATAGGTTTGAATCAACCAATGTCAACCAATAATATCAGAATCAGAAATATTTTATTGATCCCTGGAGGGAAATTGTTGGTGTTACAGTTGCCCCATTAAAGATTATAAGTGTATGTGCATATAAAAAATATAAGAATAGAAGTAAAAATCATAAGTAAGTAAAAATATGTACATACTATTATATACAACAATATAGAAAAAAATAGAAAAATCAGATGTGTCAAAATATGTAAACAACAATGTATACAGCAGTGGTGGACATAAACAGCATAAAAGAACAATAATGCTGAAGATGGGGGATAAGTGTTTAAGGATGCAAGAGTATTATAAATAAGAGTATGGGTTGGTTTAAAAAATGACATCCACCCATCAATCAATCTCCAGCTTTCAGTTGTGCATAGCTAAGTTTCATGACACCCTGACTGCACCGGGCACGTCACGTCTGCACCACCGTTTTGATCCATCCTCCACACGGCTTCACGCCTCACCAGCAGCCTCTCAGAAGCGGACACCTAATTATAATTATTAGTCTTTTATTTTGAAAATTTAGGATATTCCCTATGCCATTCCTGGGTCTGACTTCCTGCCAGCTTGATTTGCTCCGTGTTGATTGATGTGGCATCTGTCAAATATAAACTCACCGTGCTCTTTCTGCTATGGCCACTGAATCAAGCCTTTAGTCAGCTAGCTAGCAACAGCATAGCATGTTGGGTTATGACACATCCACTTTTTAATGTTCAAGTCATATTCCTCCTAAAGTTATGTCCCATCTGTCTATCCTGTTTACAGAAATACTGTACATCACTTCATGGAAGTTACTTACTACACTTGCTACACAGTTTCAAAAGTAGATATTTAAGTATGCTAACATGCTATACCGGTGAACATGACCTTGTCAACATTGGCACTTTAGCACTGTCATTGTGACCATGTTTGCTTGCTGATGTTAGCATTTAGATCAAAGCGCTAACTTTGTTCATTTTAGACTAAATAGCAGGTAACTAGCATGTTTTGAACTGTGCAATGAAGTTACTTTATGAGCAGTGCAGTAATTTATGTAAGAGGTTATTAGTTGTCAAATTGTAGATGTAAGAACTACTGACTCAGATTAGCGCCAATCAGAAGCATAACTGGAAAGTCAGATATATTTAAGTATCAAAGTTTCTTAAAGAAACAGGTTGGCAGAGTTCTACATTATTTTTTGTCAACAAATCTCATGAGCAAACTCAAACCAACAATGAATCTATCTTACTAACAAATACTGTGTGTGTATCAAAGCCAGATACTTTCTTCCTCTGTGCCACAGAGCTCCATTGTTCTCCAAAAACTATTCAAAGCCACACTGGTGCACTGGATCAAACGTTCCTTCATAACCATTAACACACAGTTTATTTTGAGTCAACCCAACATACAACATCCCACCATACATTTAAATCCAATATATCGTTCTCCTTTTAGCTCCACTTTGGTCTCCACCAGTTCTCGAGGGAAACTTCAGGCTCTCCAGCTGCTAAATTCTCCACCATGTAAAATGGGTTTTTCTAAGCTTTCTTGCTGCTAACATTGTACTGACCAGGTTAATTGAAGAGTTCTAGGGAGGAAGTAGCCCTGCTGTCTAACTAGTGCTACTGCTGCTAGTCCAGTCCAGCAAATGCAGCAACACAAACAGTCATGGTTTTCACAAGTCTGCAGTTTATTTAAACAATGTATTCTGAAGTGAAAACTCTGTTTTTTGTTGTTAAAACAAGATCATTTTAACATTATTACCACATACAAACTTGTTACGTTAAAGTTACTTTTTTTGTTATTACAACATAGATTTTATTTTGTTATAATGTGCATTGTTATGATGTGATGTACATTATGTAAAATGTTTTGTTATAACAATGTAAGTTATCACATCAAGAAACGTTTCACATTATAACAGTATACAGTATACTGTTTTAACATGTCAAAAGCTATCACATTATAATGTGAAACTTTTCATTTTATGACAAGATTTAGTGTGTTGTTACAACAAGATTTAGCATATTGTTATAACAAGGTTTACTACACTGTTATGACAAGGTTTAATACGTTATTATCACAATGTTTTGTACGTTGTTATAACAAGGTTTAGTACACTGTTATAACAGGGTTTAGTATGTTGTTATGACAAGGTTTACTACACCGTTATAACAAGGTTTTGTACACTGTTATAACAAGGATAACTACACCGTTATAACAAGATTTCGTATGTTGTTATAACAACGTTTTGTACACTTTTATAACAAGGTTTACTACACTGTTACAACAATATTAAGTACATTGTTATAACAAGGCTTAGTACATTGTTATAACATGATAGGTTTGTGTCATAATACTTTGAAAATATGTCATAACATGAAAAGCATCTTCATAGATGATAAAATGTGGTAATAACTGACATGAATGAACACAACCTGCAAAGAAAGGATACAGGTTAAAAAATTACTGTTCCTTTAAATTATATCTAAGATTTAGTTGATGATCAATTTGTACGCTTATTTTAGGATAAAAATATGACAGCACAGTGCATAAACCTTCATCAACTCTTGGTGCAAAATTTAAATTTTAAACTAGTTAGTGGTGTAAAAGTGCTGTTTTCCATTAAGAATCTAATTGAATCCAACATCTGTTATAAAACACACGAATACTTCCCAGCAGTGGAGGAGTCTCTGGGTGGATCTCTGAGGCGTCCAGACTCCGTGTTTCCAGCAACAGGAGAGGAAACAGTGAAGCGCACTATTAAAAAAAAAGCATTCCAATCACTGGGTGGAAAAAGTGTCTTAGTTGGACCCTTCCTGCCTTTCACTGGTTTCCTACGTTCCCACACCTCTTTCATATACTCACCCTCTGTCTGTGAGCGCCTACGCAGCTGTGCTGTTCCATAATGCACCAGAAATACTCCACACATCACAGAGCAGGAAGATATGACCTCAACTGTCACCTCTGACCTTCTGGTCAGGGGCTTATTAGCTCCTGGATTAAAGTAAAATATGTGATGTGATGCTTATTATGTTCATATACATTTATATGACTGTAAACTTCACAGTGCTCAATCAACTTAAAAAACTTATTGTAATCAGCTCACACACAAAACTTGGAATGTGCACAGTAAATAATAATTCAACTTGAATAATTAGTTTAAACTAAAGGAGTTAACTGAACTTGACTAAACATGTTCAAAAATATTAAGTTGAATCAACAAGTGTTCAGTCACACTGACGAACATTACAAACAAATTTGATTTTCTTTTACGTGAGCACAGTAAATCATTTTGAGATGGCTCAACTTAATTAAACTTTGGGGAAAATATTAATTTAAAGTCTTATTTGAGTTTTGTAAAACTGACTGAAGTTAAATGAACTTGAGAAAACGTTCAAAAAATCTGAAGATTGTAAATTGAACCAACAGTCACATGGATGAACATCACAAAAATGTTCTCAGTTTGCAAGTGTATCATAGAATTACATTGATGGAAACAGGAAATTGCTGCAGTTTTATGTTTAAAAAAAA
>JAJHUR010139312.1:0-18750 GCA_027495735.1 Lutjanus campechanus
GTTGTTTTTTCCTCCACTGTGTTCCCAAAATAAAACCCTGCAGTGTGGGTCCACTTTCGTGATACTTCATTGTTTCCCACTAAAAGCACTTGGATGCACGAGACGTTGTATTTACCCAGCCTGCACTCGCAACGCTGGACACACGCACATGCACACATCAGATCCCATTAGCTCACACCACAAAGGAGTCCAGGCTCCTTCCATCTGCTTCGGCAGACCACAGCATTCCACTTGTTGGCCTGCAAACACGAAGCGTCCCCCTCGATAAGGAGCAGTAATAGAGGCCGATGGGTGTCACAGCAGGGCACAGTGCTGATGACGAGGCCAATGCGCTAAGGCAGATGAGTCTGCGCCCTCTGAACGCTGAGTTAAGCAGTGGAACTGGCCAGCTGCTTGTGCGTGAGCTGCAAAGGGTAGCAAGTGTGTGTGTGTTTCATTGTGTGTGGATGTGGAGAGTCCGGACATCTTCCATTACATAAGAGGAGTAAGCAAAAAAAGGAAGACATTGTTTTGGAGTGTGTGCATGGTGATGTTCTGGCAAAGACAAGAATAGAGACAAAATAATGAGAGAAGGGGGTACACTCTTAGAAATAAAAGTACAAACTAGAACCCTATAGGGTTAAGTTTATCACTTTTAACATTAAATATCTTGAATACAAGTTGAAAATGGTTTGCTGTTCATTGCATTCTGCTTTTCTTGATGTTCTACACAACATCCCAACTTCCTTGGAACTGGGGTTGTAAATGGACTTGCATTTACACTATAAAGCACATTTCTAGTCCATCAACTACTCAAAGCAGCACTAGTCACATTCACCCATTCACTCACACAATCACACACAGATGGAACAGCCATAGGCTGCTAACAAGAACCCACCCAGAGGATTCTACTGAGAGCCCTTTTATATTCCAAGGGTTTTGTCTAGATCCCACCCAGTGGGGATCTAAAAATAGATTTTAAGAGTTTCACCTATAATCCTCTTGTCTTTCAAGGGCGCTATTAGGAACCATATTGTATTCTACAGATGAGGCAAAAAAAAATCGTCATCCATCATTTTAAATCTATGTTACAATTACTAATGTTTCAATTGAGAAAACATATTTTAGCACCCGTACTTCCAACAATCCATTCTTTCTTCTAAGAGGGTTTCTTCATGGAAGAAGTCTTACAAAAACCCTTGGTGAACCCTTTCCTCAAAAAAAGGGGGGGTTCTTGAGAAGCGAACGATTCTGGGTAGAAGCTCCGTCCTTCTGGAAGAACTCTTTTGGCACCCTTGCTTATGAGAGTGTATAGAGATGGGATGGAAATGAAAAGACTTGTCCGGTAAGTTGCTGAGAAGCAACCCAACAAAAAGCAATCAGGAAAACACGCTAGCGATCCTCGCAGGCCCTCCTGTACTGCACTATAAAATAGCAGCTTTAGATGCTCTGAATCAATACAATCTGCCAGCTCTTGCTCTTTCTCCATCCCCAAGGGCCATACATTATGAAAAACATTACATAAAAGGCAAATATTACTGCTGGGACGCAGTCACTCACCAAACAAATACACATAAACACGCACAGATCAACACACACACACACACACACACACACACACACAAAGTAACAACCTCAAATTGCACAGTCATTGCCCAGCAAAAACTCTGTGTTCATCTACGCACAAAGAGAGTTATTAACACAAAAACTCATCGAATTAACTGTTCTCTATGGTTGTATTGTGGCAGTTTCTTATCCCTCGTGCGATCAATATTAATTAGAGATGTGAATTATCTCCGCAATTCAAGGCAATTAATTTGTTTTGTTTTCTCCCCCCCGCCCCCCACACACATCCTCCTGCAACCCCAACCTTTCTATTCCCAAGGAGGCCCCATCCTTTCACTTTTCTTGCCAAAAGGCTTAATTAATTGTAGAGAGGGAGTCTATAGGGCCGGTCTTTTTTGTTTCCTGTTGATTTTCTTTTAGCCTCAGCCTCGCCCAAGCCCAGTCATGCTTATAGAGCGCCCCAAACCAAAATGGCACTCACTGCAAATATTGACACAGTCACCCGGGGCCGCGCCAAATGAATGCTACCCTGGCGACAGAGGCATCTGTGGCTCCAAATAGAGCATGGCAGAGCATATGAAGTAGGAGGGCACGATATATGATGCCGAGGTGAGGTGAGGATGAAAGTGGATGATCGCCCCAGCTCTGTTCCTTTTTACCTCTGCAGGAATTTCATCATGCTGGTTTGTTCTCTCTGACCCACCCTTGACCCCCCAAATCCTCATGGTTTATGATCATTTCCCTTTTCCTTGGCTTTCTTTCTTTCCCTAACTAATGTGCACAGAGCTGACAGTAGAATTTGTCGGTGTAACGGTAAAATGTCTTAAGCTTTGTTGTCGGTACATTTTACTTGAACAGGCTCAACCAACCATACGAATATAGGAAGATCAGCCAAACTCATCTTGAAATAATCCAATGACCTGGTGCAGCGTAGGGGAGACCAGGGTCAGTTGTAACATTTTTTTTTCCTTTTCCTTCCTTTTCCTTACACCATCTAATTATCAAGCACCCAAAGTTTGAGTTCAAAAATGAAGTGAAGACAGCTGCATTGAAATGATGGGTTTTTGCAACTTTTGCAACAAAAACACCCTAACATGCTTGCATCGGGCCGTGTGGCTCAGGGGCAATTGTAACACATTGTTACACCTGCCCCTGATCTTACAGCAATGATAAAATCTTGTACGCTAGCTAGAAACACCTATGTTAGCATATTTATGAGTCATCTAAACTTTAGACATACGGGAAAAATACAATAAATCCAAAAAAATATATTTTTGTTTGTTTGTTTTAGTTGAAAACCTCTGCCGAGATGAAATTATTTTTTTCCCTTTTCCACATTTCCATGTTTTTTGTGCTTAATGCTACATGCTAGGCTCCTCTATGTTTAAAAGAAAATCAAATTTTGAAGAAGGGAACCTCTAAAAATGAAATACATTCAAATCTTGAATTAGCTAATATTAGCAAAACACTAGCTAACTAACAGGCTAACCTACTCCAATCAGTTAGCTAGCATTACATACAAACATTAGCTAACTTAACATGTGACCCTATATTTCACTTTTGCAGGAAAAAGAGAAGGCTGACTGAGGTATAAGGTTTGCTCAACTGTTACTGGAGCACAGAGCAAAAAGAGGCAGGACTTGTGAGGGGTGAATTACCCCCAGTCTCCCCTACTTATGGATGATCATATCTGGTGAATGACTTTAAATTTTAAAACACACAAAAAAAAGCCTAGATTGGAGGTCAAAAGGATAATTTAATCAGAAAACAGTAGGATGGATGAATGGCAATGGAACAGAAGGAAGAGAGATTCAGGGGAGGGGAAGAAGAGCAGGAAGCTTGTTAGGCAAAGGCCAGCTAAGGGGAGGAAGTGTGTGTTTGTGTGTGTAAGGGGGGAGAGTGTCAGAGGAACAATGGCCCAGCCAGGGCGCAGTGATCCAGGCAAGCCCAAGCTGTCGCCTGGCCCCAACTCCATATGCACTATTTAAACAGCATGCATATGGGGACACACACACACACACACACACACACACACAAACACTTACAGCTTGATTGGACCACTATCACTTTGTGTACGCTATTTTTTCTTCCACGCTGTGTGTTTGTTAATGTATGCTCTTGCGCATTTGCCCATCAGAATTGCATGAGTGAAAGGGAAACGTGTAATAGAAAAAGATAGGTGAGAGGGGATGTGTGTAAACGGTGTGTGCGTGTGTGCGCGCGCGCGTGAGAAAGATTTAGCATTGCCAGCATTAGTGCATGACATGTGGGCGGATATTGAAGATGTTATTAGTATCACATTTACAGGCCTTATAAAACTGCCACGGAGCTGGGTGCTTTTCATACATCTTCAGCCGATATGTGTCACACTGTCATTTGTGTTGCATTCCCAGCAGCTGCTCAGATGATCATTCAGTGATAGCGCAGTCATTACGCACAGTCTCATTTCTCTGTCCCATTTAACCTTCCTGCTGTGCTACGGTCAAAATTGACTGATTTCATAACTTAATTCTGTAATAAACGTGCTTAATAAATCTGATTGCCATTAGGTTCACACTCGGTATTCAAGGATGTAAAATTAATGATCGCCACAATTATGAAAAAGCTTTATATTATGTTTATATTACATTTCAAGCTAGGAGTTTTTACAACCAGCTAGAGCCGCTCATCAATTCATGCAAGAGTTCCTTCTTTTTCAGATATTCCGCCCAAAAATTACAGCCAATTACACCTGAACAAACAAAACTCTGTAATCTACAACATGGCGTCTTGTTATCAGCTCTTGTACTGCAGATTTGGACAGTGTGTGAGGCTTCTCCATCTTGCCAATGTGTCATTCTGTGGTAGCGCCACTGTAACTGTGAATAAGCCACCTGATCTTATTTTGGATCCTGGCCCTGATAAAAATGAGAAAAATCCAGCCTGGAACCACAAGGAGCTCCCTGTAAGGAGCTAGGGAGAGATCTCTGGAGATGTCCGGATTGGCGAGCAGCACAGAGAGGGTTTAGATTCTGGAACTACTTCACCCAAAACAAGAGAAAAGACAAAGAAAAAGGTGCCAGCTTTGCTGTGAAATACAGCATCACGCACCACAAATGTAGTATGTTCTTTTGTGAGATAAATCTTGTCACCACTATTACATACTGCCAATGTCTTACAGCCATAGAAATGAATTACAATAAACCAAACACAGTATGTACATTAGAAGTCAATATGATGGAAATTAAAACATTTGGAACTGTCACTATAAACTCAATCAGTCAGGAACAGTGACTTAAAAAATGTTTCTATCATATCAGAATTATTCAAGGTATTCACTAAATTACAAAAAATATACTTTCTCACTCTCTTAACACTGGTGATATCTTGCAATTTACTGTAGTTTTGGTTTTGTTTGACCAGTTTTTGAGTTATCTGTACTGCAAATTCTAATTGGTTAACCTTACTTTTAGAAAAAGCTTGCAAACCAATTACCTTAAAGTAATGTAGAATAGGTAGGTAGGTGTATGCTGTACCAACAAATGCTTATTTAGTGTAGTACGCTTCTGATAGAGTCTGATAGATTTTTCCGAGCTATTAAACACATTAGGGCGTCAAATACCAATGTTTTGGGTTATTGAACAGTGACAAAAATACAAAGGCAGAGGGCAGGGTCTCTGCAGGAATAGCCCATCCCACATCCCACACATTTCTAGAGGCACATAAGTGATGACTGAAAGGGAAATGTTGCCGATTATACCTTTAAGTGACAAAAAACAAATGTAAAGAGTGCTTGATAATCTACTTCTGCACAAAGCAGTATAGACTAATTAATTCATTAATATTTCAGTTTTGTTTGTGGAGCTCACGCCTTTAAAAAATTTAAACATGTGAACAGCAACACTTTTTCCAGAAGAATGGTTTTTACTTTACTCTGGATAACCCACAAGGACTCGCTGTCAAGTCTTCTTTGGGAATAAAAATGTGACCTTCTAAAGAAACCTCTTCAAAGTGGTCTGTGCATAATCTGGAGTAACACAGATATTGTAATGACATGACCGCTGTCCATGGTGCTGAATCTGGGGCTGCTCTACCTAGCTGACTACATACAGTAGACCTGCTGTCTCAAAGTTTGGCTGCTGGGTCTTGGAGGCAATAAAGTCAGGCTCCCTTCACACCGGTCAGTCTCATTAAGAGAGTTATTTAGTTAGATCTGTGCTTTTCTCTGCCCCCTTTGTGGCAGTAGATTCTATTTTTGCATTGATATAAGCAAAGGAGTTTAGCTTTTATGAGGCAGAAATTACACATGTGGTGTGTTCTCAGCACTTGGGTCCACTTAAGCAACATAACCTTTTTAATGCACAAAGACCACTTGAAATTTGGCCAAATAAGAACTAATCTAAATGGCTAGATACAACCAGAGAAAATACATTTTGTTTGTAATAGTGTAGGTTTGGTGTGTTTTTTCTGATATAATTTGCGCAGGCTTGATGGTCTGACACTAGTGTGTAAGATTTAATGACATCTAGCTGCAAGCTTGCAGATTGCAACCAACTGAATACCGCAAGCCTCACCCTCCCCTTCCAAGCATGCAGGAGAACCTACAGTGGCTGTGAAACTAAGCGAAAAAGGCAAAAGGCCAGATATGGAGCTATTGTTTGGTTTGTCTGTTCTGAGCTACTGTAGAAACATGGCAGTACAACATGCTAGACTCCATGAAAGAGAACCCATGGCTCATTATAATGTAACAAAAAACACTGTGATCCTTATTTTCAGGTGATTATATACTGATGAAAATATCCTTGTGAATACTCTATTCATTTTAATGCCATGTTCTGCCAATAGAAATCTCGCACACTGGGCCTTTAAATTATATATTAGTGTGTTTCAAATACATCATATAGGTCTGTTCAATTTTCCCATGCTTAGCTGTGGCACTTCCTGCGAATGAACCATTCATTACAACCTCATTCACACCAAGCACAAAAAAAAAATCCTCAGAACTCTATCTGGAAGCCATATTAAAATAAAATCATACCAGTGTGGTACTGAGAACCAATGTTCTCTAAGCGTATTAGTCTCTCAGAATGAACATAATACAGATCCTCTGAATGGATACTATAAGCAGGCTTGAAAGATTTGGTTGCAAGTTTTACTGTATTAAATTCTGCCAGTGCCCCTGACCAGCCTTTGTCCTCTACCCAGGAGCCTTCTCTCACATCCAACTCATCTGCCATCGTCGGCGGGTTGCTCATCTCTGCTAAAAGGGGACACGGCCCTGCCGGCTCCATTAGTTCCAACAGGAGCCCCAAGAAATAAAACAAACGAGGTTATTCACTGCGTTTAAAAAATAGAAGAGGCGGTATTATGGTTATTCACTGCTTGCATTCAGGGTGGAAGCAGGGATACAGTACAAAAAGCACAGAGAGGTCAGCAGAATATCCCTTTAATATTGCTGTGTGGCCATGCTGTATAGATTACTTGTTGTTTTGTCTCTTAAAAATCCATCACATGATCACTGAACTTCCCTCTCAGAATGAGAGTGATACTACAGGCTCAGTCTGACATGTCAAACCAAATCCCAAACGGAGCCACGAAACACAGAAACAGTCACTGCTCATGAATCAGTGTCCCTGTTAAATAACCAATAGGGGAGACTGGGGAGTTTTGTAACACCAGGTTACATATAACCCTTTCAGTTTGATCAATCAGAAAAGTGCTGGAGAAGTGGATTTGTGGATTTTATGACCAAAAGAACTGATTTGGGTTAAGAAAGTAAAATTTTTTGATTATTTTTTTGTCTGGCGTTCAACTGATTGTAGGTAAATCGGTTTGACTTACATAAACTAAAATAGCAGTTTCTCTAATTAATTTGATTGATTAATTTGATGCTTTGCTTGCACGTTACCTTCAAGCCCGCACGCTAAAACAGTTAACCATGTAAAGGCTGCTTGGGGTGGGGATAGTTGTAACAGTTCATTAACACGTTCATGAAAGGTGTACATTCAGAAATACAGTCCTCACACACACACACACACACATACGTATCACTTTAAGTTGTTCAATTTATAATTTATCCTTCAATACAGAAATTTGATAGCGTAGATCTTAATTCAGCTAATTACCTCTCATTGTTACATCTATCCCCAGTTAGTGTTACAACTCATCCCAGCAGTGGGGTAGGTTGTTACAATAGAACTCTTTGCATTTGACATTAACTCACATAATCTGTGATCAAGAAGTAGATATACAAGTGAGTTTTATTTGTAGTAGACAAGTATGGGTACAGTGTATCAAACTTTGAGAGATCTCCAAGGAAGCAGTTCTGGGTTTAAAAGCCATCTAACAGCCATATATACTATGTATGCCCAGTGGCACGCTCATGGCCCTTTTCCATACACAGAGCTAGCCTGGCTCAGCTCGGTTTGACTCAGCCCATCAGCCCAGCAGCTCAGGGGTTTGCATTTTCATTACAAGAGGGCTACTCACTTGAAGGTGTGTCTTTAACCTGAAGACAAGCTTAAGGAGGCACGAGTCAAGCGGCTGTAAAGCGGAGGGTAATCCATTCATATACATCTCTGGGATAAAAAACTCTTCACAACAAAAGTCTCTTGTTGTTTCATTATTTAAACGCTTTAATTATGAGGCAGCACAAACAGGAAATGTTTTCATTTGGGGGTTTCATCAGCAGTAACTTAACACGCTCTGACAAGCTAAAAGCGAATATGAAATATGGAAATGCAATTTGGTGCGGTACGGTTTGGCTCAGCATGGCCAAAAGTGCCGGTGGAAAAGGCCCATGACTATCCGAAGGGCAGGAGTGAAAACAATAAAAAGCACACCAGTTGTATGTAGCGGGACACCAGTGCGCCGTACAGTAAGTTGTGATGCTTTTTATCACATTTTGTCCACTGGAAGGGCACCTGAAAGGGCACTTTACCATATTTTTTTCCACTGGAAGGGCACCATAGAGAGCATTTTATCACATTTTATTCACCGACAGGACACCCTAGTGGAGACTTTAGCATGTTATCGTGGACACTGGGCCACACCAGAGGGCATTTATCATGTTTTATCTACCATAGGGGAATCCAAGAGGGTACTTCTGAAGCACCCTTTCAAACACAGGGACACCGGGGTGGGGGTCCACCAGTGCGTAGACCAGACGTAGACATCTAACCATTAACCCAAGTATAGCCTAGCCATCAGTTAGCCTGCTATTTAATGGCCACATATATCCCTGCAACATTTAACATCTCCTGTATTTATTCCATTAATCCACCAAATCCTCTAGTCCAATAAGGTGTCTTTGTTACTCTTTTTACTACATCTCAGTGCACATGGAAAAGTCAAAGCTGTAACCAATACGCCTACGCACATGGATGTTTGGCTACAGCAAGATGTGCAATTTATTCATTTAAGATGCAGAACTTCTCCCATGGAGGCTTTTTGTTGGCAGTACACAGCCTATATTCATATTTATGGAATTTTATATGAAACATTAAATGCGCTGAAATTCATCTTAAAGTAGACTACATTTCACCTACCAGTGAAATATAATTTTAGAGAAATGCCTTCACACTAATCAATATGGTCTCTTTCCTTCTACAACTGAACAAATTAACCAAAATGATTAAACAAGATTGGATTGTATATTTTAGCCAGTGAAAAGTAGATGAGAAGAGGTTTTAAATGTTCAAACCAAATATCAACCATTTTTCAACTAGAAATCAGTGCTGAAATCCTGGTTGGTGCTCACTGGGAAGATTGAGAGACCTAGCACGAGCAACCACTGAGTTACTGATGCTCAAACACAAAGCGTTACCACCATCCCTGGTCTCCCCTAATACTTGAGGCTAAATTTGACCTGTTAATCCAAATCCCAAATGGAGCCAAGTCACTGCTCATGAATCAGAGTACAGATGCACCAGTTCACCCACAGGCTGCTGCTGCTGCTGCTGCTGTAGCAGAGTTTGGCTCGACTCAGCGGTGGAATAAGTAGAATACTGTAGAGAAATTGTTCAACATGCCACAGATGGCTACTTGGGGAATAAAATAATGGAGGTCGCTGCTGCTGCCATGTGTGTTACATTCCGTTATTTAAGGGGGTTTGATCGGTGCGGTGGGAGTTTGTTTTGAGAGCGCACACACGCTGCTTCGTGCTCAACAGATGGGTTAGAAAAGAGAGACGGAGAGAGGAAGATAGAGGATGCTCCGAGGCTCCTTTGCACTCCCGTTGTCGCGTCCCGGTTGTCATTCCCGCTCAGCGTCATCGGAGCCACCTGCTCGCTACCAGGGGGCGGTGGAGGGGACAAGGGACAAGGCCAGGGTCTCGATCAAACCTCCCACATACGTATCATTTTCATGAAAATACCACGGAATGGACTGGGAAGGAGGAAGGATGGTAGAAACAAGAAGCGGCACTGCGGCAGAAGCAGCAGCGCCCACAAATAAATCGGACCAGGTAGCTTTCAAAGGGCTTTCTGTTGCGTGGTGAGATGCCAGCACGGATGTAAGTCAAGCAGCCCCCCTTTTCTGTCTTTCACCCCCCCTTCCAGTGCTCACTCCTCACTGGCGTCTTTGGTACATCCTGGCTCTTTATTAGCATTCAACGGGAGAAGGCACCCACTCACCCAGTGCGCACGGAGAGGGGGGCGATAGGAAAGAAACATCGTCTCTCTAACCTAGCGCTGTACGTGAAGCAGGCACCAGGCAGGCCACGGGAGACATCCTCCTGCCAGGATTCATTTCCAACCATTAGGGGCACCGGTAAAGAAAGCTCCCAGCTCTGATTTATTAATCTTATTCTCAACTCAAAATGGCATCAGCGGGAAAACCCCCCTCCAGGAAAGGACAGAAAGTACCATCACTATGCGTGTGTGTGCGTTGAGAAAAGGTGGAAATAAAAGTGTCTGGGGCAGCAGGCGGTGTATGTGCGCACAATGCGTGTGTGTGTGTGTGTGTGTGTGTGTGTGTGTGTGTGTGTGTGTTTCTTTTGGCCACTGCGCAAAGTTACAGGTCTGCCAGCGGCTTCAGAGGCGATCATACAGCTCTCTGTGTCTCCCAGTGAGGGGACTCAGCATTCAGGAGGACACTGCTGTCCACCTGTGCTCAACTAACGGGCTCTAATTCAACTGCTCGGATGGATTTGGGGGATTTTTCTGTGACCGGTTCCGTTCAGGTTCACGGATCACCCCTCGAAAGACCGCCGATGCACTTCAGTCTTGAGAAACTGAGCAAAAACGAGCCCAGATTCCCTCTAAATCTGCCCTGTGCGCCATAAAAACTAGACTTAAACACTGTGATCTTTACACGAGGATGTCCAGAATAAAATAAATAAATAAGCCGGCAGACTGCAAAGCAATCTGTAGTCCATGGCGCAAAGAAACAGTCCAGAGATGTTGAGTTGTATAGATAAAACCTACCTGATCGCTGTCAGCAGTAGTTATTTGATGCGACGGCTATTCCCCGATCGGTTCCGTGGATACAAATTAAGTTTCCCATCCATGGCACGTCTCAGATGGAGAGGGAGACTATCATTCATTCACCCTCCTCGCTGCTGCGCGGAAATCTTCTTCCCACAAATGTTCTCTGCGAGGCATTCCACTTCTGCGCCTCCGAAACGGACCAAAAAATAATAAGTGTAAGAAAATAAATTAATACAAAAACAAGAAAGGATCGCTAAGGACATGAAATCATAAAGTAGCCATAGAGGAAACGAAACAACGAAAGAGAAGAACGCAAAAAATGGTAATTTGGAGGGGGTAAAATGAAAAGAAGAAGGAAGGTCGTCTTTGTAGATGTCCAGTTTTGTAGCAAAAATAAATCCACGTCATATAATCTCCATGGTTTTGCGCATATAGGCACGCTGTATATTCCAGTGCAATAAGAGGACGCGCTCACAGGCAGCAGCAGCGCCGCAGCAGCAGGGGCAGAGTGGGATAACGGGGATTTTTTCAACTGATGCCCGGTACTCCAAGTCCAAGGAAGCTCTTCATCTGAAGCAGATATGAAACAGAGAGAGAAAGCGAGAGGAGGGGAAGAAGAAAAAAAAATATTTTAAAAAATAATTCTTACTCCGTTTACAGCCCCTGTTCTCTCCTCTTTCCCGTCAGAGGGTGAGATGTGTGTGTGGCTCTCGCCTGCTCTGGCATTTGGGATAGGTATCCACAGGCAGCGGCTCACAGTCGGGCATCTGGCTCCCCTGCAGTCGCTTCACAAGCGGAGGACAGAGATGCGCGCCCTCGCTGCCCTCCGCCGGGGATCCGTCAGGCGCGTTCACGGCTTCCTCCCTCCCTCCTCCTGCCCCCACTACCATCGCCCGTAGTGACGTCAGCACGCGCAGTTTCCAAATACAGCAAGTGCACACATCACGCACAGGCATGACTGAAATTCGCATAGTTTGGAAACATTTCACGGTAAGGGTACAAGAATTATCATAAATTCATACATGGCTTCATGCATGAAAAAGCACTTGTACTTCACCAGAGATGTACAAGAATTAACACGTGACAACTCATGCGCGACTCAATGCAAGGACAAGATGCTCATCAAGGCAAAAAAAAAAAAACTATTTAAATCGTCCTGATGTTCATGTCTTCCTCATAGTTAAAGGGACAGGGCAAAAAAAAAAAAGGACCAGTCACAGCAGTGAACATGAATTCCAAGTGTTGCGATCATCATTACTTCCACATGACTTCATCACGTTTGTGGCCCTTCAAATAAAGTCAGGCCCTCTAGCCATTATGTATTTGGGAAAAATATAAATGCAAATTAGATTGTAGTTTTGGACTTCATTGCAACCGCCAATTATTTGGTGAGGAAAAGAAGAGTTTTGTGGGAATGAGTCCTAAAACCCTGAAATGAGTTCAGCATATTAGTACTTCTGTTTAGCTCGACTCAAAGTCGATGGGTTTTTTTTTTAATGGGTTGTGTTTAACACAGGCTAATGAGATTTTCAAGTTTTGTTATGACATAAAATACAACAGTAAATACCTCATTTCTAAATTTGGAAGATTTTATGTGTCCTGTGGACATTAAACGTCATCAAACCGAATATTAGTCATGTAAAGGAGGTGGTTTGAGTCACACAACCACGGTGGAGTTTGTGTATAGCTTAACATTAGCATTTGACTTCTGGCAGTTGCATTTTTACGCTCCAAAAATCTCAAAAGTGGTGTCCTCGGTGAAGATTATCTTGGTGAACAAAACTTTTCACCACAGAGCTTATTTTCTGCACTAATCCAAAATCCAATGGAAAAATCACATTGGCTTTTTGTGAAGGGAACCAGAGCGATGCCAACTTCCGGGCTGGCCCACAAAAATACACAAAACATACCTGGATAGGTTTCGGGAAAAGACTGTGGTTTGTCTCATACGCTGTAAGGATGCACATAGACCTTTCTCCAAATTCCTTCTTTTTATTTTCCTGTACTGGGGACGGGGAGCTGAAGCTGTTATATCACTTCTTTAACATGAACATAGACTTGACCTTGACAAAATCAGCATCAGTTCAAGTGCTCGCTATATACAGAACATTTTCCCCGCTTTACTTCGCTGTTAGACAGCCTTTACTGCCGGCGTACTGAAGCTCCATCCTACAAAACTCCATTGAAAAAAAAAACATTCACTTTCCCCCACAGGACATGGGAGTTGCTGGTCGACTGCTGCCTCAATCTGCAGCAAGTTTGTTCGAATTTGAACAAATGTCTTAAACACTGAGGTCACATCAAAGTCAAACAATAACATAAACTAACTAACAAACACAAACACGGAGTCCTACAACTCCCGTGTCCTGCAAGATAAAAAGATGGTTTCTGATCACGGAGTTTGGTGTAAAGTAAGCAGAGACAGCGGCTTCAGTTCCTCATTGGAAAACGCTGTCTGATGATAAAGTAAAGCGGTAAACATGTTCTAAATATAGCGTACACTTAAACCCATATTGATTTTTTTAGGGGGCCATTTGTTTAGGTGCTAAAATACATTTTGCTGCTACAGTGGTCCACAGCGGGACATTACTTAGCATCCGTGTTGGGACTCCTGAGGCAAACTGTCAATCAAACGTGAACTGACATGAGCTGGTTTTGTGGATGCTTGATGAGAAAATGCTCACAGATGTCCTTGTTACCTCTTCTGGTCCCTTGCCAGAACTATTCTAAAATGGAGAAGAGATTTAGCACTCTTTAAGCTTGTAGTGCTTTCGCTAAAAAAGCTAAAATTCATACAAACATGTGATAATCACACCTGAAAGCGTTTTCATGGCTTCAGTATCAGATTTCATACTTATGTCGAAGGCTTACTCTACACAGTGGATGATGTGATTAGGTTTCGGAGCACCTTACTGCATATATTTGCATATGGATGAGTAAAAGTGGTGGGACATTAGTCAGCTCAAGTGCTTCTTTTGAAGGCTTGGAGGTGGAGGAGGAGCTTTAGCAGTGCAGCTCTTCTAGTGTAGACAGATTACCAACCATCCATATATACATCCATCATCCAGTTTGCAGTCTTCTTACAGCTCTGTAACTAGTCATCCATTTTCAGGCAGAATTAAACTCATTGAATTGCTCTTATTCTTGGATTGCCATACTTTAAATTAAAGGCTTAAGCCTCACCTCTAACTATGCCACAGATGATGAGAGTTTCTGCATGCTTTGGAATTCAACAGCAAGGTGCCACATTTGCAGCACAAATGCAGAGAAAGACAGAGGAACACTGTGTTCAAAAAGTCTGCATCTCTGAAGACAAAAGTGGACGGTATTGCTTTCACAACCCAGATTTGAACATTGCTCACCATCGGGCTCAGTGAACACCGCGGCAGGTAGAGAAAATAGAAGCTATCATGGGACTGTGTCTGCCAGATTACAGCATGTCAGAGCTTGTATATTAACTATGAAACCTGCAGGCACTGCAAGTCCATAAATTAGCCTGAAAGGTGAGGCAACATTTCTCTTTATTCCTTCACTTTATGTGACTCAGTAAGCTGTTAAACTTTCTCTGTCTCTGTGCATTCATCTACATGTAAACAGACCCTGGCTTGATTTTATCTGGATTTTTGTGTAATTATTCTATGTTTTGAAATTTGCTTCTTACTTGCTGCAAGCTCCATTTTTTTAATTGCCAAATAATGATTTTGTATGTCTGGTTAATGGAAGCATTATTTCAGATTTTTGGAAGTGGGGTTATATGAGGTACTCATCCATAGTCTGTGTCTTACCTGCAATAGATGGCAGTCGGTACGGTTGGAAGCTAAATAATTTACTGCCGTCTGAAAATCAGTTTCAGTTGAAGTGTCCACTATATTTAGAATATTTTCATTGCTTTGCCATGCTGTCAGACAGCCTTTTCCAATTGAAAACCAATTTAAAATGAATATTATATGAGCAAAATATTGCTCTCTCCTGCTCAACCAGATTCCTTTGGCAAAAACATTAATTTTATGTCACCAAAAAAGGTACTTGTTGGTCTACCACTGCCTCAATCAGTTAGTTTGTTTGTTATTGTGTGACTTTGTTGAATCCAAACTAACATGTGGAACATCAAGGTCCCACAATAACAAAAACTAACCAATCAAGGCAGCGATAGACCACAATTCTGGTGCTCTGACAGTTGTTGTGGAGAGAGCGATCTTTGGCTTATATAACTGCGGTTTCCCATCAGAAAAGGCTGTCTCATGACAAAGTAAAGCAGAGAAATAACATAGCGTACGCTTGAACTACCCTTGAACTGATATTGGACCTTTTTACGGTGGCTTTGTTGCTGAACACGTTGACAGCAGTATGTTCTCCTGCTGCTGCTCCAAATGTGGGGTATGCCAATCACCATCTACTGTAGGTAATGCATAAGCATCTCATACAGCCCCATTTCAAATTATCTGAACTATCCCTTTAATACTGTATTATGAAAATTAGATGATCCTCTATTTTTATAAACGTCAGGACAAATGAATGTGTTTTGGTGTCTTTGCCCTGCTCAAGTTTATTAGAAGAAAACTAGAGTTTTTCTGGCTCTAACATTGTCAAAAAACCTGCCAAGGATGATTTTTTTTCCCTCTTCTCCTCCCCCAGTAAGCGACTTTCTATGAACACTTTGCTATCCGCCTGAGAGGATTCTGCCGAGAATCAAATTTGTGGCCTCCCAAATTGGACCAAATGAAAGCACAAAGCAGATCAAAAAGGAGACTGTCTGCGACGGTGATAATCATGCTCATTTATTAGCATTAGAACATGCCATCGCAACTAATTCTGCAGCCACATTTATTGATGAAAAATTCTCCACTCACCACCTTTAATTCACTTACTGACTGATAGGAATCTCTCTTTACAATTTATCATTTCCCATGACTAATTGGAAAAGGGATAAGGTGAACTGCTCTAATAGAAGGCACACCACAGATAGTGCTCAGACATTCATCTCCCCTCCATACCAAATGTTGCAGGACGGTATGTAAACATCACTCAAACATGACATCCCCACATCATCATTCATCAACCGGTTTGGCAAGACGGCACCTCAGAATAACAACACTGCTCGGAAAGGGAAAGTTTTCATCGACTACAGCAGCCTGTTTTGCAGCTTTCTTGGCAGTGACAGAATAGCATTGTCGGGACTATAAATGTTTTTTTGTGCTGTATAATGAGGATGGTTGGCAGGTGCTTCAAGCATGCATCTCTGCACGGTAGTAAAGTAGATCCACAGCTACGTAGATGCTGGATGTGCTTTAATGCAGTAGGCCTACAGTACAATGCTACAAAAGATTTTTAATGTAGTATATTCATTCATGTGGGGGACCTTTTAAATATAAGACACATTAGGAGTGCTCCTCTTATTTCATTGACCCATTTCTTAGACTTGATATATTGGACTTCATAATGAATTTACTGCTTTAGAACTGGGCCTATTATATCCCTATTATTGGATTATTTAATTCCATCGTCCTTGTCTCCTTACAGAATTTGGACTGAACTGACCCTTTTTAAAGCACCTCCTCCGAACAGCAACTGTCCAATCATAGCAACCGTAACCATGGTGTGCATGGAGCTCGAAGAGGAGTGATGCTTAGTGTTTCATGAGTCTGGAGGGTGGTGTCTTTTTTGTTCTCTTTCAAAAATCTAAAACATGTCTGACTAACAAGCTCACTACCTGCAGAAGTGTTACCTCCACCCGAACTCGTGTTTGATACCAAAGCATTTTCCAGACTCACAGCTTATTCTCAGGGTTTAAATTGGGATTTGTTACGTGAGGAGTTTTGAGGAGGAGGATGTGGTTGATAATCAAAGTGGGATGATGACGAAGCAAGTCAAGCCAGGTTAGCTATTATCCCAGCTCTCTTCACGGGGAGATCGCAATGCAGCTGCTCTGGTTGGGTGACCATCTGAAGGTCCACAGCACTTCCTTTCCAGATGGAAATGAGTGTGTTTCTGTCTATCACATGTATGTTGTATTTTACCAGTGTTTTCTGGGATGTAGCACTAGCCTCAGTCTTAGCATTATATAATGTGCGCAGCCTTTGAGTAACTTTACATTTTTAAGATCCCTTTACAGGTTAAAATGTGTCAGATGGAAACATTAAAAAGTCAGCTGGAGAGGGACTTCTCCACTGACTCAAGGAGTTGAAGCATTAGCTTACATTAGCTAGCTACACTTATAAAATCTGCTGGCGAGTAGGGCTGACGATTTTAGGAAAAGATCTAATTGCGATTTTTCTGGCAGATCTTGCGATTTCAATTCGATTCACGATTTTCTTCAAATCAAGCTTCAGTGCAATATTCACAATGTACAGTAACATTTACAAACATGACAGAAAATTACATCATACCATCAAAGCAACCTGGTTGAAGGATCATTTTTCGGATCAGCAAAAAAGAAAAAAAAATGGTGGGATTAGGGTTAAATTATTTTAAAAATGCACCTGGCTTTGATCTGTCTGTCTGTAATTATCACCATAATTAATTGTTTCAATTGTTGGATGCAAATAAAATTAATTATTGAGTGTGGTCTAGACCTACTCTATATGTAAAGTGTCTTGAGACAACTTTGTTGTGAATTGGCGCTATATAAATAAAATTGACTTGACTTGAGTTATGTAATGTAATAATAATGATAATAGTCATGATAATGGTAATAATATTAAAGTCTTAAAATTTATACAGCAGGCTACTGTTCTATGTATATATACATACATTAGATAATTTTACACAGTATAATACACAACTACGCTCTGTAGTTTGGCTCAGTGTCCCGCCTACAGCACATCTGATTGGTCAGAAGTTAGAGTGATCAATCAGCACACAGACACACCGTGCCACAGACAGGATGAGACACAGAGCTGGAGCGGAGGAGCTGTGTTGAAGTTAAGACAGCTGATTATCGCCAAAGTTTCAATAATCATCACAGTTTTATGATCCGTTTCTTTGACGACAGCATAGTTACATCAGTGAAAAAGTCATGGTCTGGATTCAAGACTCAAGACGATGTGACGGCTTTTAAATGTGTCGCTGTTTGCACACAGCTGCATATGTCCTGTCTTTTCACTGCAACGCGTAGTCCGCGGTCACATGCGTGCCGAACCGTGGAGGGCGATCAGTACGAAACACGCACAATCTGCGATGTTGCACCTCCAGCTGAAGACATTTCAAAACACGTTAACGTTACAAAGCAGGAGGAGGTTAATACTGATTGATTAGCGTGACCTGTCCACGAGTAGCATGCCGCTTCTGATTGGTGAGCTTGGCAGGATGGTAGGGAGACGGCATGTATGTGTAAAATAGTTGACACAACAGATCCTGGGTCAGTCAGGAGCGCTGCAAAAAAAACCGCAGCTTTGGCGATGACAGGATCGCGTTGTCTGAAATCGCAATTTCGATCAGAAAACGATAGATCGTTCAGCCCTACTGGCGAGCATCACAATTTTAGCCAACAAATTTCACGGTCGTGAGCTAAATATGAGTAGCCATGAGTAGAGTCAAAGACCTAGTGTTTCAAAATTTACTACCATTTTCACTGTTAAATCTGCTTCTGTTATCAATGTAAACTGCATATGTGCAGTGTGGGAATGAAAAGCTAGTGTTGGCCTGTGAAACCCACTGAGACACTGGACCAACTGTGATCTTGTGTTGTGTAAATGAAGGACTACTGTTGTTACCCTGTGTGGTTATACTGGCTAATGATGGCTCTGTTCCTCAAAGAGAACAGTGAAAGGCAGGCTAAGAAAATGAGATGATGGAAACG
>JAJHUR010139313.1:0-15659 GCA_027495735.1 Lutjanus campechanus
TAAACTTGAGGGACAACATTGTCCCCAACCTTGGTCTTCACCTTACTAATGTTACAGTAAATCTGAACTACCTACTAGCTAACAGCATGCAAACAGGGCAACAAATATGTTTATGTTTTGTTATTAATAATAATGAATTATGATGATGAACTGATTACAATTTGAGGGTCAATCATCAAAGCCATTTTGACTTGACAAAACAGGTTTTTGGCCATAATTCAAGAATCCATTAACTACTAACAACAAAGTTTCACACAGATTCTTAATTGTCTAGTAGGATAAAATGATGAGGTGATGACTTTTATATCCCAGAGGTCAAAGGTCACCTTCACCTTCACCTTAGCTCTTTATCAGTCCTCTGTACCCCTCTGTAAAACTTGTCTGTAAGTGAAAACAGCATGTTTCTCTCTGGAAATTATTAATTGTGGTCATAATTATATACATACCTGTCTCTTATACACATCTAGATGTGTATAAGAGACAGGATATGAGAAATGTAATTTAATGCTAATCTGACATGTACTGTATGTATATACACACACATACTTCATGCCACCCCTGCATAAGTCAGTGCCCCACTTGGACCACCGCAGTCAAAAAACTCTGGACACGCCCCTGCCGGACAAAATGAAATTTTGACCCGATGATGGTGCTAGACGAAAAGTCAGAGGATCACCAAAGTCATTCCGCAGAGACCATAAATGTCTGCACAGAATTTCATGGCCATCTATCCAACAAATATTTCAGTTTTGACAAACAGATCACCCATAGAGTTACACTGCTGGCTTCGATAAAAATCTACATTCAGCAATATGAAAATCGTTTTGAGAATGAAGAGGTTTTGATGTGACGCAGTCCACCTTTTCCCCTCATTTCATCATAACCTTGTCTTAGGCAGGCAGGCTATAACCTCCAGTAACATCTGTGATCTTCAAGACAAGTAAATACTTCTAGCAATCACTATATCACCAGGAAGACACACAAAAGCATTTCTGAATTATATGTGGCCTTTTCACTTGTGTGAGAAATAACTTCTAGAGAATAATTACCGTTCATCTGACAACTATAGCAAAAATGACAAAAATAACAGAGAGCTCAGTCATAGATTCTGGCACCAGGGAGGCTGTCAGTGAATGTTTTTCCAATAGAAATAGCACTTTTTTGATTTGTTGTGAAGAATGCTCTGCAGGCTCCAGGAAATGTGAAAATGGATAAGACATCTTGTGACCCATACAGTGTATAGTTCAAGTCATCTTGATGGTCAGTAAATGATTTGGTGGCCGCTGGTGCCGAATGGATGTGAGGTTCCTCAAGAAGTAAAATCAAGTGACAAAATGGCAGAAATAGTGCCCTTCAAAAAGGCATTCAGAAGGGAGTTGCTTAGTGTTCAGCCAGCCATACGGTCACCAACAGGCAGACAAAATCAGACAAACAGTGAGAAAAGTTGCCAGCAAAAAATGTGTCCTGGCCATAGACCCCTTTCCTGTTGGAAAACATTCTGATGTTTTTTTGTGGGCGGAGCTTAGTTGGAGGCAAACAACTCCCTAAGCTCATTAACTGACACTAGTTAGCAAATTTTGTTGTCTTGTTTCTTAACAGTAGCTGAGAAAATCCAAGTTTTCTTTTAATGTGCAGGACCACGAGTGTTTTTGCCATTTTATTTAGCTAATTTAATGGTCCATATGAGTGGCAGGCCTGCTCAGGATGGTGCACTTGGCTGGAGGACAGTGCGCTGAGCCAGAGGAGGAGTGGGAGGAAAACAGCTTGTAGAAACAGACTATTTTCACATCTAACATGGCGAATTAAGGATTTATTTTGACCAAACCAGAGCTGGTGGTTGTTGGAACAGTGGAAAAACTGGACTAGACATTTTTGGTGAGTTTTATTTTGTTTCTGTCTGTCAAGTTTAAATAAATTGTGTTTTACAAGGCAATTAAAGCTTGTCTTAGTTTGATAAAAGAAGGAAACTTGAACTTTTAAGACGTGGTTTTCTGTTTAATAAGGAAAACAGGGGTGAGAATATTTCCTTTCTTGACACTTTGTGAGTTCATTTTGTTTTGTTGTGGCTTGCACACATCTCTCATCTTTTGTTTTATCACGTTTAACCACAGTGGTCTTCGACAACACAGAAAGATGACATTTTAGCTTCATTATGTGGACTACTTCTCTGTGTTTGCCTCCAGTTTTTCCATCATTTTACTTCCAGCAAACACTGACATAATCATGGTGTCAACCCAAAAAGGGTCTATATACATACGTATATAATCCCACCCAAACCTTTAATCACAACTCTGATGGACACACAAGACTGATTGTACCTATGATGAGATATAAGATACGTTCTGCAGAGATATAAGATACGTTCTGCAGGACCTTCATGGCCCACCAGTGGGCTGTGGCCCACACTTTGGAAATCACAGCTCTAGAGATTCTGTCTATGGCAGAGACGGGAGAGGAAGAAGATGAATATGACATGATGCAAGTGACACCACGTCAGAGACAATCAGCAGGTGAAGTGTCATTTCTATTTTTGCATCAGTTGTAAGATTATTCTTTCTACATCCCAGGGGTGTAAGTGCTGACAAAAAGTTTGGCAAGCAGGTTCTCTTTATCTAATCAGTAATTCTATAATTGTCAGCATAACGTGCATACAGTTGTTAAAGCAGCAGTAATTGATTGTTTGGCTACTTGGAGGCAGTTTAACAAGCTGTAAACACAACACTGACATACATATATTATTACTTTATAAAAATTGACATGGAGAGCCTGTTAGCAAACAATTGTCTCGTTGTATATGTAGCAGATGTGGAATAACATAATCATTCATTTGGAGTCATGTTTCTGTCAACCTGACTAGTATTCACTCTCATTTCAGCTGTGTTTCCAACAACTCCTGAGGGAAATATCTGACTCTTAAGCTGCTAAATGCTCCATATGTTCATCAGCTAGTTGCTAACTTTGTTTGTCTGCATTTTGGTGCTTAGCATGTAGTGTGTACTGAGTTGAAGGGAGCAGTGAGACTAAATAAAAATAGCCAGTCCAGTTATTATTTCCGTTAAAATTGGGGAATTTTTGCAATGGGGAAATTATTTTTTTTTACAGGGTTCATAATAATTTTCACTGCACACACACAGGACCTACATGCATTGGAGAGATGTCAGAGTGATGGGGCTGCCACATATTGGTTATAAGTTGCAGCTTTTGTGCAGCTTTAAAATGAAACACCAGGTTAAAATTGTTTTTCTGACTGTTTGAAAGTATCGTCTTGCTGGTTTAATGTTTTAGCTACTCAGTAGGTGTTCAGTTCATACTTACATTACTGTGTGGTGCAAACATATGGCCACATCTCAGTTTTATAATTGTCTTGAAATAAAAAATGACGAAAATAAAGATTTTGAATACAGTATGCTTGCAAATTTATTTATGGATTGGCTGAATAACATTTTGTGCAGCACATTTGAGCTATATAAAGAAAATGAGTACAACAGTCAAAATAGCGAGTTGGAGCCATAAACTGTATAATAAATAGGTTGACATCCTATTTAATATACGATCTATTGTTGAAGCGAGTTGTTTCACCCTGCCGCCTCCTTCCCCAGACTTCCCCAGCTCAGTCAGGCAGCAGAAGTACTGCAGGAGCTTAAGACGGGCCCAACATCTTAAATTGATAATAACAAACGAGGATGAGCCCTTCAGTGTAAGTTGATCAGTTGTTTATAAATGTCAAGTTATGTAAAGTTCAGCCTGTTATCCTGAAAACAAAAGCCCACTGCCCTGAAAATACACACTCTGGACTTTGAGTTAAGTGACTGCCTCTCTCACTTCCTGCCAGACTCCATTAATTGGAGTCCAGTTATTAATTAGACTCCAGTTATTCCAGCCTGGAATAGAAATTTCAAAGCAGAACATCACAGCTCCAGCACTGCTTTCTGAAGCAAGTATTTCAACTTAACACGAATCCTTGATCTCCGATGACATATTGTTATTATTTTATGAGTTATTAGAGTAAATATATTACAGATTTCTCCTTTGACAATGAAATGCAAGTAAAGATCCAGCTTATGAAACCTTAATGCAAGAGATCTCCAGAGCAACAGATTATGAATGTAAAGAAGTGTTCAGGTTAGATTGGGGCATCGACCTAAAGCAAGTCTACAAGAAGGCTCTGAAGTAAACAAAAGATGTCAATCGAAGCTCCTAATGCAAAAGTCTGATGAAGAAAAGCCCAATCACCTTTAAGTCTTAACCCAGGCCCTGAGGGGCCCTGCCTGAGGCTTCACACTGGCTTTAAAGGCTTAAAAGATCTGTAATATAGCTTGGGGGCAGTCCTAACTGTGCTTCAAAAGAACCAGTTAAATCGTAAAATCAATTCTGCACTGAACAAATCAGAAGTGATGTCTGACCTGGAGTGGAGACTATTTTCTGCTTGTACAAGTTACAAACGCTGCATACTGAACAATGTAAAGATTATTCAGTCATGTCAAAATTACAGACAGATAAGGAGTTTTTATTTTTATTTTCACCTGTATTCATTCAATCTGCACTGCAACAATTGGAACTTGAGTGCTTTGCTCAAGGACACACTGATGGTGGCTGTTAAGAGAAGCAAGAGTGCCACTCATACACTTAACTCACCCAGACAATCTGGGGATTCAAACTTCTGTCCTTTCATCACAGGGCCGTTCTGTACCCTCTGGGAGAAATCAGCTTTAATTAAAAATCACGTCTAAAATTTCAGCAGGCTTTCACATTCACTGTCAGAGAGCCTAGGTCATTATGAATCAGATCAAAACGTGCAAGTGGGCAGATGATCGTGTCTTTGAGCTGTTTCAATAATTTGACTGAAGTGTTTGACGGACTGCAGTGCACACACAGTTATACATCAGTTATCATGACTGCAGCCTGTGTGTTTAATCAATCCATATTATATGTTTGCACTGCTATGAGGACTTATGGAGCTCAGAAATAAAATTCTCTCTAACCTTGCAGTGTTTTTGGTAAACAGTCTAGAGTCAGAGAGGTGAAATGAGGACTCTCTGCTTCAGCTCTATGACTCAGCACCATGTTAACCAGACTAATATCTGTGCACAAGGTGTAATATTGACCATATGGTGCAATATGACTGGGTGGGCTGCTTTGATGCTCAATTTCCAAACCTGAGATGTTTCCCCACTGCTGAACTGATGCACCCTACTGAGGAAGTGGATGAGATGGCAGAAATGTGTGATGACAATGTGCTTTTGCTCGTCATGGAGTCTGGCCATGTCTGTACCACACCACCTTGTGACCAGCTGCTTCACATGGCAGCCAGCCTTTCAGTCACGACCTTTAGGTGTCAATCTCATCACAGAGTCCTTCAGACATTGTCAGACTGTAGACAAAATCAATATCGCTAACAGAAAACACCAAACATTCAGTCTGGGGCTTCTTTCATAAAGCATCCCAGTATTAAGAGTGGCTCCTAAAGACAAAATTCAAAGAAAATTACAACTATTTTCTGAGATTTTTTTAAATCTTTATCAGGATCTTCTCTTCACTTTATTCCAAAAACATCTTAGCCCCTGAGAGAGTGAAACACTTAGGAGTAAAGTGGAGGACTTTTAAGAAGCTAAAGAGTTTTTTATGCAGAGGAGAAAATGGCATAAAAAACAGTGAAGAAATGAATAAGTTGATGAACCGTTACAGATTAGATCATGCACAGATAATGTTTGTAGTCGATCTCATTAGAGAAGAGCTCACTTACTGATAATACAAAACTTTATTTATAAATCACTTTTCTTAACATTTCTACAAAGTGTTTTACAAAACAAAATAAACCAGACAAGGCAAATTAAATTTCCCACCTAATGCTGTGATAAATGACAGATATCACAACACTAAGATATTTGGCAAAATGTAGCTGTGCAGCAGTGATGACTTGGGTCTGTCGCAACCTTCATCAACAGATGATCACAGTCTTACATTGTGATGCTGTCCATTTGATTTCCACTGGATGTCCACACCTCACAGGCTCACGAAGGGGCATTCATGGGCACAGCGGGCCTCCCACGTTAATATTAAATATATTAAGCACTAAAATCACCATCAAGTTAAATAAATGCAAGCAAATAATTACCAGCATTTGAAAAGGCTGCTAACCAAAAGTGTTTTCAAGCATTTTGTAGATATGGATTACACTGAATTCAACAGAAGTCCCTTTTACTTTATTTGTTTATTTGGACGGGACAGTGCATATTAATGTACATAGATAAAAATATGTAAATATGCCAGACTTAGAACAAGTACTAAATTTCATCCGGAGTCCCCAACATAGACAGCAGACAATACAGTACAAAAATCAATAACACAAACAAAATTTACACAATCACACATACTCCATACAATACAAAATTCATAAGAAGCCCAAGAAATGGCAGAGTTGCATATGCCCATACAACGTGCTTTTGGAACCAATATTTAAAAAAAGCAACAAAATTTTTAAGATGGTTCATAGATTTTTGATGGGGGACCTATAAAAGTGACATAGTTACATCTTAAGTTGCTAAAGTTAGCAAAAACTAGTTAAACTACATCAATTAATATTACTGATATTAAGATGTGACTCTCTCACTTTCTACAGTAAACACAAAGGAGAAAGGTGACCGAGGTTCTGTCAGATAATAAGCTTGCTCTACTGTTATTGAGGCACATAGCAATAGAAGACAGAACGGGTTGATTACAACACGTTTTATTGAATTCTATTGATTTCACTCTCCATTCTATGCCCATTATCACTGAGAGCATTTCTTTCTTTCTTTTTGTATCAGCCAATCACACACTCTGTAAAAGCATGTGTCCTTCCTAACAATGGGGTCAATCACACCTCCTCACTAAGATAAAAGTTTCTGTCTTTTCTTTGCTCAGAGTTGCTCTGGGAATTTTCCTAAATCACCCCTAAGCTAGGACTCCTTGCTAGAAATGTTTAGGCTAAGTGTGGAGCTCTCTGAGTGTGTCCCCTGATCGTTTCATCGCCAAACTGTTAACGGTCTATTGTTATCCTCGCATTATCCTTGGTGCTGCACAAAGCACCATGTATCTGCTTCAGACTCCAGGTGAATACACCATGTCACCATGTTAATAACTTAGTATTTACTTTGTAATTGATTTACTGAATAATGAACCTCGTATTGCATGCTGTAGTGCAATATCACAACCTAAGCACTGCAATTCATGCAAATAAATACTTATTTTGCACATAGTTGTTGTTGTTAACATTTTAGCTCCTCTTTACTTCATTTTACACACTGAAGACAGGTTAATGCAGCACATAAGTAAACCGAGTGGACTTAGTGGCAGAAAGCCAAAGTTTTAAATGAACTCTTGCACCGGCCAAGGCGCATTCAAAAATGTGATGGCAAGGAAACGTCTCAGTGCCTTCAGTCTTCATCAGAGTGAAGACTTTCAGCCTCACAATTAGGCCTGAATGGAAATCCATGTGAAACAGCATTAATTTCTAATTACAAAGCCACAGTTACTGAAGAATTTTAGACCATACTAAGTTGGCTTAGTCCTCCAGAAGATTACTTGGTCAAAATTCCACCTTTAATGTATGAAAAAGCTAAACAACTGCTGTTTCCAAAGCCAAGAATTTACTTTGAATCTTAGTTTTTAAGTCAGTATGACTGGAAATTTGTTTAAGTGCTTCGAGATAATGGAAAGTTGCTTGACACTTCTGTGAAAACTGGGCAGCTCCATCTGCTTAGGAAAACTGTGTGATATGATCAACACTCGAGAACAGTGGACCTTGTTGTGAAATTGTTTTTGTCATCGGCTGTTTCCAAGGCCAAGAATGAACTTTGAACCTTGGTTTTTAAGTCAGTATGAATGAAAAGTTCTTTAAGTGCTTAGAGATAAATGGAAAGTTGGTCAACACTTTTATGAAAACTGGGCAACTCCATCTGCTGAGGAAAACTGTGTGATATGATTAACAGCTCGAGAGCAGTGGACCTTGTTGTGAAATTGTTTTTGTCATCTGCTGTTTCCAAGGCCAAGCATGAACTTTTAATCTCATGTTCTGTTGAATGTATTCATGAACTAAAATGTTAACATGTGGTTTCTCGCTTTTGAAAAAAAAACGTTATATTTTGTTTCACAAAGTGTCAAAGCTCAGAATAACAAACACATTCCACTTGTGAAGCCCTGACACTAGAGACTGTAAATTGTTAACTGCAATTTCATGACAACTGGGCAAAATCTATCTGCTGATTAAGTGTCATACGGTTGAAAGCTCAAGAATAGCTGCTAAATGGACCTTGAGGTGAGATTGTTTTCTTAGTTGAACTGCATTTTATATGATCACTAGAACTACACTGAAAGATTACAATAGCTGTTGAATGTTCGTCCAATATTTACTCTATTTTAGCTCAATTTTTTGGTCTCTACCACCTTCTGTGATAAATTTATAGCTCTTTAGCTGCTAAATGCTCCACTATATTCACCAGCTGGTCCCTAACTTTGTCTCTCTGGTGTTTGGTGCTTTGTGTACAGTGACTTCTTAGAACATTTTCACTGAAAACAGCTGCAGCTGAAAGCCAAGCAGTGAGACGGTAAGATTAAACCAAACAGTGTGAAACAATGGGCTCAAACTTGCTATAAAGCTCAGTAAAGCTGAGAGAAGCTGCAGGTTCAGGTGTTAATTCTCTGTTGGTTCATCACTAAGAGCGACTAAGATTTTATTGGTACCAATCAGGGCCATAGCCAGGAATTATAGAAATACTGAGGTCACAAGTTCTAGCCCTGATAGAGGGTTATTGATAACCAGTTTTGAGTCATTTTAAATTCCGCCTCTTATTGCATTGAAATCCCTTTCACTGTCAGTCAACATGGACAGAGGAGCACAACTGCAGGATCTTTCAGGTTTTGCCCTAAGTTACCTGACAAGTGTCACAACACTCATTACTCAAGTTCATCCAGGCAATAAGCCATAATCCAAAAGCTATAATCTAAAAGGTGAGATGACACCAACCTTTGTTCACAACACACCATGATACAACTGAGCAACTTTAGCAATTATTCCCTCTAATTAAGCATTTTTTAGTAATACACATTATTTTAAAAATTCAAAAAGACCCAGAAATAGTATTGAGGACATGACCGGTGCCATTATCGATTCTGCTCATCGGCTTGATCCTTTGTCAATCCACAAATTTTGTGATTTCACGCTGTCTTTGCTAACTCTCCCTGCCTGTGCAGCAAGCATGAAAGGGTTTTGTGGGTTTGGGAGCTGATGGGCGAGTCGAGCAGCTGGCTGGAGCCTGAGAGCTAGCTGTAGCAACAGCCTGTCTGTCACCATCTAAATTGAAATGAGAAAAAATTTGTACAGCATCCGTTTCATTTACGTTTTCCTAGTCAAAGAAAAAAAAATCTGCTAAGCTTGCCTGAGTTCCGATGTAATTACATTTATTACTCAGTTGGGAAGCAGTAGCACTCGTGAGTGTTGTGACAAATACATGGCATTTCTTGGAATTCACGCCATGTTGTGTAGGTGATGTTTCAGCATATTACTGGTGTTTCCATCCTTACAGGAAATTTTTTTTTTATGGACATTACAATTAGAACTGCTGTCATCCAGCTTAAGCTGTACATCACCATTAAAATTTTAAAAATCCTCCTGTTTCACTGCTTCTGTGAATGTTATGTGAAAACTCCTTGTTTGCCAGAGTTGTGCGTCCTGGGTATTTATCCAAGTGATTTTATTACAAAGAGTGATCGTGTGTGACTGTGAACAAACCAACTATGAATCAAAACCTGTATATTAAGCATCTATCAACATGTGTGTGGGAGTTTTTGAAAATATTTGGGGGAGCTTCATGGAGTTTTTGAAACAAAGTGTTTGTCATGATCAATAAAGCCAAAGACTAGGGTGGAAGGTTGGGCGGGGCAACAGAAATAAGATTATAAAGTGTAGTAGCTCATGTGATCTCAAGTAATTACTATAATATCTGTATATTCACCTTTGTTTGTAATAATGCAATGGGAAAAAAAACCAAACAACAAAAATATTGTTAAACCTGGTGAAATGAAGCCATGTTCTGGACAGTTCTTCTTCTATGCCATGACTCCTTACTGCACTTTTCCAGCAGTGTAGACGGCACACACACACACACACACACACTGGACAGCAGGCAGACAATTAATGAGGAGTTTTTTCCACTTCCTCCCTTTTCTTTTTGTCCCTAAGCGTTTTTCCCCCCGACATGTTTTAGATTGTGGGTTTTGTTCTTTTAGTATGTTGTTTTAGTTTGGGCTGGAGATTGCCGGTAGTCCAGTTATTGTTTTCTTTTGTTTGGTTCATGTTAGATGTCCTTTTTTTTCTTTAGTTAGGTAAGGGAGGAGGGCACTGTGTGCGATGGCCCACTGCCTGGTTGGCTCAGTCTTTCCCATCTTTTGTTCCTTTTGGCCAGGATCACCAGCTCCCTTTTGTTTACTTTTCATGCACTTTCAGTATGATTAATGTGTTTGAAAATTATAATAAAACCTGTGGGTTTTAAATTTGAACTATCTGGTCTTGGATTCCTTTATATGGTGCAGTCTCCATTTGAGCCTTTGTTTGTTTAGGGAGGCTGTGTGATATAGTTTGGGGCTTGTCCAAATGTAGCATATTTGGGACGCTTGAGTTTGATGTCAGTGTTTTGCAATATGCAACCATCAGAAATACATCGTTAAAAAGGAAACGATGAGCTTGGAGGCATATGATTCTCATTGATCACGCAACTTGAAACTTGTTTTAGATGAGATTAGATTAGATTAGCACTTTTTTTTCTCCCTTGGGAGAAATTTATCTTGGACATTCACGAGAGCACAGGCAACACTGCCACACACATGTACAATCAAACTACAATTAACATGCTGTATCACCCCAAGAGTACTGCATGATGCCCTAAATCAAGTGTTGCACAGATGCTCTACTTGAAGAAATTGCACAAAAGTTTTCCACTGGAACTGGTTCTCCATCCCTACATGCGGCCCTTTTATATTGTCATTTGATACATTTTTACAGATCATGGGCCTAATACATGAACTTTTGTGTCATCCTTCAATACTTTTTTTATTTTATTATATTTCCGGTTTGTTCTTAAGTAAGCCAGTGAGCACCAAAATCCAATTGTTTTTTGCAGTGAAATATTAATAGTCATTTAAAAAAATGTAATTTACACAGAAAGAAAACAAAATAAAAATGTTAGACAGCTATTTCCTTCCTTAATAATTTTAAATGTTTACATTTAATGATGATTTGAGACAGATTCTCCAAAACCTGTGTGCCATTCTCTGGTATGAAGGCTGGATTACAAACAGACGGACACCATGGACGCACTGTGCGCTTCCCAGAGTTTTCCAATTAACACCAAAGTATTACAAAGCTCTGCTCAGCAGACCAGATAAATCCACTGTACTCATGTGAACAAGAAGGCACCATCTCCACATCTGTTGTCCTACCTCAAAATGTAAAAATCCTTTAAATAAACGTCCAGATAATATGTGATACCCCCAATCCAGAATGCTGTGACCCACTGGTGGGGGGTACGACCCAGCAGCACCTGCTGCATCCTGACAGAGAAACCACTCATAATCACTCCAATGATGTCCCAATTCACTCCTTCATGTTTGTTAAAAAAATCTTTTTCTGAGTTTAACATCACCTGTCAAATGTCAGTGGGTTTATTTGGTTCATGGTTGTCACACGGTACTTAAGTCTGTGGTCCTTATACAGATTTACTGGGGCGTTTCTATTTGCTAATTGCAAACTTCGGTGTACGTGCATCCAATTTAAGATCAATTCATCAGCATACTCAGGTGGGTAAGAACAGTCGGCACACGTTTCACATGTAGGATTTCCCCCCATATTGTTTTGTTTAAGAACAAATACAAGGGAGAAGTAAGAAAACATTCATGCATGAGGCCTATTGATTATGGCCATTTAAAGTAGTTGTTACAGCTTCCGCATTATTATACACACAACATGTTCTTGACACACTGAAATGCAGCTCCAGTTTCACTAAAGAGGTGGTAACGCTGCAAGTCTTTTGTCATATCTAGATGTCTGAATCGGAGGCTACAGTAATAATAGCGATGTAACTCTATAGCAGCACACTGAGACCTGTTATGAGCGTGCTTACAGATCCAGCAGGCTGTCTGTGTACATGCTCGGATAAGTTTGGCTCCAGGGGACCACAAGTCAGCAGGATAAATGACTTTGGCGTAGAGATTCATTACTTTGCATTCATAATTGACTATTACAGAATATGCTATTAAACAACACACAGAAAAACATTCCCATTTTCTCCTACATATGTTTGTCAACCGAGAGCTATTAATTCTACTCTGGGTGTTATTCATCTCAGTTACAGTTCAGATGTTGTTGGCTAGAATATTATTCTGTGCTTTGACGCAATTTAAAGCACTTTCTTCTTGTAAATATTTCCATTTGATCAATATCTTGGAGCAGCCTAAGAACTATATTTCAACACAAATCAATATCTTTCTTACCTTGCCTTTATCCCTCATGGACCCTTTGCCAAGGATGGACATCTTCACTCCCGTTTCCTCTTGTAATCGTTTCATGGAATTTCCCCGTGGTCCCAGCAGCTTCCCGACGAAATTAAACTGTGACACAGGAGAAAAAAGCAATCAGACACCTCATCAATGCTTCATTTGTATGTAAGAAGAGGACAAATGCTGATGAAACCTTGCTTATATATTATATATGGATACATTTTTTTTTCCGAGGCCGTCTCTTTCTTTATTGACCAGGCATTTTACCCAAAAGTGTGGGTCAACCTCATACAAAATGCAACATGAACAATCTCAATGGATTTTGTCCCCCAATTGTGTTCTGAATTAGAGAAAAAAAGTCTTACAGAATTGTATGACAGCAAAGTCACCTAAATATGATCCTACCAAAAAAAGGCTTTTTGTCATACAGGTATTTTGTGAGAAAGAAGAGGTGAACCTCACAGAAATTACCACTGGAAATCCGACAGTTCTGTAATACTCATAAATGTCTCCTTTATAACATTAAAGGTCATAAATGGTGGTCCAAAGGTGTTTTAAAAAGACCCCGGTGCCACTTATTTGCTTCCTAAAACAATAATTAAAATCAACACAGCACTATTATCACAGGTTTCTTGTATATAAGGCAACATAATTTGGCAATAACCAAAAACCTTTTCATTACAAAGGTATTGCAAGAAAACATACCGTTAAGAATTTTCTTTTGCACATTCACTGTGCTGCATCCAACTCTGTGTTTCATGTAAAACACAGTTTCTGGTTGATTGTGGACAGCACTTAACCCTTTGTGTAGACATGAGACAAGAAGACCGGCATAAATCAGTTTTTTTTTAACATGGGCAGCAATTTCAGTATTTTTCAACCCTTTCCCTCTCTTGGATTCCTTTTGATGTTATAAATGACATATTTATCAGACTAGAACAGTTGAAAAGAGTTTCTGATGCTATTTGTGTGGGGTCATGTTGTATGATGCCCGTACTATTATGTGTTGAATGTAAAAGGAATTTGATCTATTTGGAGAAAAGGTTAACCAGAAAAGATGCTTGCTGGCCATTAGTCATCTATTATCAATATAATCTCACATTCCATTCACCATTCATCATGTGAGAAAAAAGCTGTAATGTAGCCTGTAATAAATCAATATAATTGTGCTCTGTATGTAGCACATTAAGGGTGAACGGGACTCTCATCTGCGGTCCAGCCTAACACATGCATCCATCCATTTGCTTGAACTGTGCCCTCACTAGTCATGTATCTTATTGGCGTTTAGGGTCATCCATGTCGTGCCGATGTAAAAAAGAAAAAGGAACATGGGCTCAAACCAATAACGTTCCTGAGACTGTTCCAGAGGTCAGCGCTGAGATAAAGTCAGAAATAATGAGTTTCTTCCCAGTGGGAAATTAAGTAATACTATCCCGATGACAAACTATCAGATTCAAGCCTCGGGGCTCTGACTATCATTTCCCTCTCACTGTGCACCAGCTAGTGTTCATATTGAGAAAAGTGGCTCTGGGTTGTTGCAGGCACAACACTGCTGAGATTAGTGGTGATTAATCTGAAGGGTGGAATTTATAACACAACTGTAGTGAAATGGGTTGTTTCTGAAGAAAACATGAAGAGAAAATCAGTTAGAAAATGAGGGGAAAAAAGAGATTTAATCATTTATTACATGAATCAAACCCATAACTCATACTGTCTCCGGGGTTGGGAGAGTTACTTTAAAAATGTATTCTTATACAGTTACTAATTACCTGTTCAAAAACGTAGTCAGTAACCTAATCCAAGTATCACAATATTAAAGTAATGTAACTTTATTACTTTCATTTATTTCAGGATTACCTTAATACCAAATATGGTTAAATTGTTTGACCAAATATAATGTTTTCTGTTCATTGTTAGGTTTATTAATTGTGGATCCAGATATTTCTTCTTTTGTTATGTGTGAATGGACATTTAGATAAATAATGGTAATTATGCACATTTAAATATACTTTGAGTAATGCTATGCTAGTCACACTTCACACTCAAGCCTCAAGTTTATTGAAAGAAACTTATTGTTTTTACACACAAACCACCAGTATTGCCACCTACAGTTAAAATATTGTTCAGAAGCAGCTGCAGTAGTAGTAGTATTTGTATTGACAGATTTTTGTGTAGCTAACATTAGTGGTTGTTCCTTGTAGCTAACGTTGGCGGTTGTTCCGTGTAGCTGGCTTTAGCTGTTGATCTTACCTGTGATGTGGCTCCCCATTTTCTTATTTAAAGACAAAATAATGGCAAAAATCCCACACAGTGAAGCATTTTTTCACCAGAGGTTTTGATAATGAATTGACTGGAAGATCAGCTGGTTTCACTCGGACCAGAGTGGTGTTGTGAGACTCATGATGTGATACTGTGTGTGTACTGTGCATGGTAGTATTTATTTTAAAATGTATTTTAAAATTGTGATCCTGCTAATATTCTGCATTTTACTTAAGTATCTGAAGTATCCCATTTATGTAATCTCATTGCATGTAATCCATTACTCTGCAAGCCTGACCATCTCACACACCATTTTTTAGATGTAGTAAATCGTTCGACCTTCAAATGTTTCCTGTTGGATGAGATGATAAGAGACCCCCTCCAGAGCTGAACAGGTGGTCAGCCGCCCACCACAACATACTCTGGCCAACCCTAAAATGATATTAACCTTTTCACAAAGCAGCCTCTCCCACTGTGGCTGGGCGGCTAATAACTTCACTGCCAGCTGTGTGGCTGCTGCAACTCAACTCCGACAACTGCACACTCAGCTTATTTCATGAACATCATTAACATCATGAGTCAACGCCACATCTCAGGTTAGGGAGACGCCGGGGGACGCAGGGATGAAACCATCTTTTTAAAAAAGCATCCCTACTGTCCTTGCCTGTCCTCTGATCTGAATGATTAAGGCACCTTTGTGGATGCCTTTCTTCACAGGGGTTGCTTTGACAGGACTATCCTATAGCTGGCAGGGAGCTTGAGAGCAGATGGTCGTTGTGGCTACGTCGAGAACACGCTCGCTGGGCGGTAGAAGAAGAGTGGCCTGTTTTCATTAAGCTAATGAATGTCTGGAGCTACTCTGCTACTCC
>JAJHUR010139314.1:0-12969 GCA_027495735.1 Lutjanus campechanus
TATCCAGGTTTTGGCTTTGGGTTCTGGTCCAAGTCTGGTTCTTCAGTGTGCCTGTGTTCTCTGTAGGAGAGAGAGTCTCTTCCTGTCAGAAAAACCTTCTCACTGCTGAGCTGATCAGTCGATTTATGTAAATATTTGAGGTTATAGTACAAACTCAGAAATTCAGTTAACTTTGTACAGAGTAATTCAAAATGATTGAAAAGTTTCCTCAAGTGTCTTATACTTCCAGAAGCTGTAGTCATTAAATTTTGGAGTGATATTGAGTTGTACCTTCTGTTGTGAGCTGTTTTGAATTCTGTCTCTTCTTACAATAAAAAAACATAATGTTATTGTGAATGTGTTTGTTATCTTTCTCGGGTCAGTACTACTGACATGATTTAGTTGAAAAATACAGTATATGGCTAAAAGAGTGTGAGCCACATCAATGTTTGAGCTCAATAATGCTCTTGTGTCTGAATGGGAACAATCCCTGCCACTGTTTCAGCATCTACTGGAAGAATGGAGATTCAGCAGGTTCAGCTGTCCACATACTTTTGGCCATAGTGTATCACAAAATCCCAAACTACAGACTGAGACCAAGCTACTTTCATTACATTTAGAGAACGTGTTTGCCCTTAATGTTTTATGTACACCTTTATGCAACTGTGCAGATGCAAAATCTTGTAGTCCAGCAGAGGGCAGCATTATCCAAATGATGAAGAGGAAGGTGAGCCGGCACGAACATGAAGGTCAGAGGAGTAATCAGACTGACACACTCTGATGTTTAACTGTGCACACTTGGAAAAAAGAAAAAGAAAGAAAACAAGGCACATTAATCCAAATGCTAGTGTCCATATCTCACACTCTCTAAAAACAAGACTGCCAGTCATTGTCAAGAGGACACACATCAAGGCTCTTAATAGTGATGGTGAAGTGAAGCTTTCTAAAGTACTGAATTACTAATAAGCAGTTATGTTGAAAATGCTTTATTGATTCAAAACCTTTGATGCAGTCAAGATGGAAACATCTGCTGACATCTTTTGGATTCATCCAAAACGTTTATATCACATCGACACTTCTGTCCATATTCACACGCTCCCTGCCCCAAATCTTCCATTCAGAGTGAAACCTGAGATCAGGTTATAGACAGAGAACAAGTTTTTAATATCTACCAAACATTGTTCAGTGACTAAAGTTGATACAAGTACAATAGCTGTCACAACACAAAAAACTCTTTTGCATATCTCAGCTGGCATCATGCAAACATCTCTATAAATAACTCTTATTGTTGGAACAGAACAACTGACATAATAATGACAATAATAAAAATAATAATGGACCATACACATATAAACGTACTGTATATGGAATCTCTAAACAGTAGTACTACTTTGTTATTTATTGATTTACAACTTAATTGTACATGCTCTATCTCATTTTCTCCTTAAATATTTCTTCACCTTGTTTTATTTCATTCTAAAAACTAGATTATATTTCTGTCTTTTTATGCATTATAATTTTGCCACTCAATTACAAACATGTATTTTTATAATTTAGAGGAAGAGAGTTTAAAAAAATCCAAATGATATAAAACCTAGATTCTCAAACTGCAGCATGTGTACCATGGTATGCAAGCTCCTTCTAGTGGAACACGGAGGAATATCAGAAATATTTTCTTAAACTTAGATATATTATTCAATCAGAATACTGCAAAAAATTTGACTGAAAACACACAAAATATGGGATAACTGAATTGTAAGTTAAAATAAGTTTTGACTGTCTTGTATTTTTGTCTCAATATCAACCTGCTACATAGTCACAGTCATGCACGTAGCATTTTCATACGTCAGCCATGATTACCAGTAGTTACGAGCTAAACTGGGATGCCAAGATAGTAAGAAGAGGTAAAATTAACGGACTAAAAACAAATGCTTCAAAGATACTGCAATTGTGGCTCTGAACAGGAACTATTACAGAGACGAGTGCAGATCAGGAGGAGATTATTTGAAGCTGCTGTGCACGACTGTCAGCTTGTGCTTGTGGCTACGAAGCGCCGGTGAAGTTTCCATAGCACCTGCTAGCACCAAAATCGCACAAAACAGGACAGCTCAATATTTTCTGAGGTGGTACACGGTATAAAAAGTTTGAGGAACACTGATATAAAACATTTTGGTTTCACAGCAGTATTCTGTACACCTACAGTTCAAAGCTGTCTGCTTGTTACAGTTTGAATGCTCTTTTTTTAAATGACAGTTGCAGTTCTTTTATCTTTTGTAATCTTTTCTACGCATACGAAAAAAGTAATCTGGGGAAATTTACCTGTGAAAGCTGCAAGATTCCACCTGGATGAGTTCTTTACACCAACGTCTGATGTGTCGTCCTCTGCATCCAAACAGCAGTAAATATGGTGTGTGACAACATGCAGCAGGTTGATAATAATCTTTATCTGATGTTGCAATGGCAGAAAGAGAAAGTAGTCAGGCATGAATATGGAAATTGCATCAGAACCAGAGTCACGATCAGCAGAAAAGACTAATTAAATACATTGTTACACCACTAAACTAGCCTGCTCCGTGGCAGGCTAACTGGCTAGGTTAATTTAGCTGTGTTAAAAATAGTTCCCTCAAGTGTCTTTTTGTGCTCACATCACTTCTGTCTGTCCAGAAACCTTTAGACCTTTTTCTATGTGACCAAGCATGAATTTATAGGTTTACTTTAGTTTCAAAGATTGTGTTAATTTTAAAAAAAAAAAGTTAAGAAAATCATGTCTCACAAATGTTACTGTCAAAAGCCAACAACACCCTTTTATTTAAAAGCTTAACATGTAGTTTAAGAAAGATGTGTGCCAAAGTTTTTTTGAAGTTATTTATTCATTCACTCATTTTGTTCAAGCTGTGAAGACAAAAAGAACATTAAGTAAGCTTGTGTTTCTTCTCTAAAATGATTGAAATGGCTTTTTACCTTTTTTGCTCGTATAGCTGAAGATTGACAAGAAAAGAAGGAATGAGAGGAGGAGCACAACATGTAGGTTGGCCTCGGGTTGGAGGCCAACCCAAGTGAGCTATTAGGACAGGGCGATGAACAGTGGGGTCACGTTATCTTGGAATTACTTTGCCTGTGTTTTTTTTTTCTTGCCACTCACCTCCTTCGTTTCCTTTATATTCTTTGTACAGTTCAATCTACAGGGCTCCTTTCACTACTGAGAAGAAAATCATTCATTCTCCCTTCTTTTTGTGACATCTTATCCTCTTTTTCGACTCTTTTCTTATGTTCTCTTGTTTAAGCCTGGCCTGTGTTAGCGTCGTCTTAGTGGAACGGCCTAAGCCTTGAGTGGAAGCTCAAATGAATTCAAGCCAGGCTTTTTCCCTTAAGTGCAGACTTAGTGATCAGTTAGATGGGATACTCCCCAGGTCCAGGGTCTTTGACTCTGAGCCTCTCTTGTAATGTTCTTCTCTTGAAAGGCATAATTTTTTTAGCGGCTTAACTGAAGGTTCTCATTCTGATGTATTTAATATCAGATGTACTATGAGCCACTTACTCTCTGCTGCCACCCAGTGGTTGGTGGTGTGTAAATCAACAGCATTCAGATAAAGCTACTATTTGTTTGAGAGGAGCAAACTGTGTATGTACAACTTATGATTGACTTACTCACGTCAGCGGGCAAAGAATTTGCACCCCAGGCCAAAAATATATGACATTTTACTCATCAACTATATAATATTTACCTTGCTAATTGAAAAGGATATACACTGTATATTAAATCTTATTCACTGTAGGTTGGAGGTGCCTTGCATAGCACCCTCTATTGGCCAACTGCCACTGCCAGAACTCCAGCTAAAATTACTCCAGTGACATTATTATCTCATGAGAATGCCTCCCCGCTAAACAGACAAACAAAATTAAAACAAACATTGCTTTTCATTTGCATATTGTCGTGAAATACCAAACATATGTAAAAAGCAATGTACATTACAGAAGGTTTATGGGATTACCCAATTGGAAAGATGAGCTATGTGCATTTAAATTCTGTTATGGCACTGTAGCCGTCTTGCTACCACCATGAGTTCCCCAAGAACAGACACACAGGTTCAGCTCTCAAACAATACATGTCTGCGTCTTCCCAGCTCCTGCAGCACATGTCCTCCAGTCACCTCAGACCAACAGAAATTCGAGTTTCCACTTTGTTTTTGGAGCAGAAGTCTTCAGAGGGCCAGCACACTACTGCATAAAGAGGGGAGAGTGCAATCAGAAAAAAATATGCCAATCAACTCACCTGACACTCCTCTAGCAGTCTCTCTGTGCTGCAGCTGACTGCTAACCACACTCACCTCTGCAGGCACTTTCATATGAATTGACCCTTTGCTAACCACCACCCTCCTTAGTCTCTGTTCTAAGCCTGCCAAACTTTCCATTCTACCACTGCATTTGTGCAGTTTACAGTGATAATAGTGGCAGATTGAACATGAAAATTGGGTGCAATTGTTGAAGTATGAGATCTGTGATTACTTAGAGAAGAAAACAAAAGCAGATTCTTATTTCTAGGTGACGACTGTGGATTTTGTCGGCTAAGATAAAGACTCAAGCAGATTTCAGATGCAGCTGGCTGATGTAAGCTACTGCTAATGTCTCCAGCTGACGTTTTAGTGTTTCCATCTGACACATTTTAAACGAAGGACCCTTTGAAAGTGTTTATGTTCCATTGCCTAGCAGCTGTGCGCATGATATAACGTTAATGCTAGGATTGAGGGTAAAGCTAGCTTACATGTCAGCAAACTTTGGTTGGATGGTGAAATACGGCAGGTATATCTACATGATAGATGACAGACATACGTGCATTAATGTTGGAAAAGGAAGCGCAGAGCCTCAATCAGTGCAGCAGACCTTGAGATGGGTCACCAAGTCAGACCAGCCAGACCGTGATCGTGGAACAAGAGCTAAGCTAACCTGGCTTAGACTCGAGACAGCAAGCCAGACAGAGATGCATGGTTATCAGCCCACTTTCTGCACCAGCCCACATCCTCCTCCTCAGTTCCCCCACATAGCAGATGCAGATGCAGTGATATCTAACAAGTTTGTCTGGAGGTAAAGATACTGCAGCTAGTAAGCTAGTGTTACTTAGCTGGACATGCTAACATTCGCAACTTATATTAGAGCAGATGAAGACAAAGTTTAATCAAAGACGAAGTTTAATCAATTCCTCAAACGTACGCCCTTGTGTTTCACATATTTGAGAAACTACAAGAAAAGACGCTATTGTCCACTCATGAAACGCTGAGTATCTCTCTTCTCAGAGCCTCCTGCCCACCTTCAACATGTAGAGAAATGGAAAGTTTGACAGCTCTAGTTACGGTTGCTAACCTATGATTGAACAGGTACTGTTTGGAGGCGGGGCTTAGCTTTGTAACCTCCAAAGTGAACGAAGAAAAAAACAATAAAAAACTTGATCACAAAAAAACGTTGGAAACATAGCAAGGTTACTTTGATTCAAAATTTGAGCGCATTAACACAAAGACTCAGTGATTAATAGGTGCTGAGACAAAAAGTGTTACAACCATCCCAGGCCTCCCCTACTTTATTTTTAATTGAGTTTAATTAATTCAATATTTGCATTTTAATGTCGGGTGAGAGAGGGTTTTTGACAGAGATAATGATACTTTCCAAACAACCAAGAGTATGACTGTCTGTGGCCCAAATAGGTAAAAAAAAAATTGGTTTGCCTTAGGTGTAGTTTATATTAAAAAAATTTAGATGAAAATGCTGACACTTTTAGGAAAAGTCAGCTACCAGCAGCATTGTATTTTGAATTCAACCATGTAAGTTAATGCAGAGTCAAAATGGCCGCTCTTGCTGTTCTAATGTTGCCTTATCAATCAGACATTATTAATAACTCATGAAAACACCTTCCTGGTAACAGCAGGGTTGGGCAGAGCAGAGAATTTGCTGAACCTTCATTTATCAGGTTTTAATTCAGTGAGTTAGTCAAAGGCAGACATTTACACTTTAGTCTAGAGAGAGAATTTTCATTAAATCTCAAGAAAAAGTACAGTTTCTTGTTAAAGTATGTGATAAAAGATTTTGTCCATATTGCTGTGCACACAACACCTGATCTGAATCACATCCTAAAAACTAGCACACCTGCCACTAAAACACCAAAAATAAGACTTACATTAAAATGAAGATAAACAGTATGTGAGTATGTGGTTTAGGTTCTTCATTTTTACAAAGAAATAAAAAGAATGACATCTGAAAGTGAACAAACTGACCTGGATCACTTCCTGAAATAATCTGTTCTGTGCAACCGTGCAGGGATTCACTCATATTTTATTTAATACTTAGGCATTGCGAAAATATGCATGCTGTACATAATAAGGTAGTGCACATACATGCACACACACACACACACACACACACACAGACTGGCACTCAAATTCTCACAACGTTACTGTTTTGAAAAGAGGGCAGGAGACACACACTGAACAGAGCTTGTGTGTATCACAGCTCGTAGTTAACAATTAGTGGTGAAGCTTGAAACTTGCAATATGACTCAACGGGATGAAGTTGAAACGGTCTCAGATTGTTTCACTGTGAGTAAAGGCAGCATGCTGCACAGTGAACAGGAGCCCTGAGTGATTCAAAAAAAGATGACGACAAACCGCTCCGCTGTGGATTACCAAGAATTCACCCTCTCTCACCAGTATATGTAGGCAGGGGGATTATTTTGAATAAATGTGTCGGATAATATAAAAATATATTTATGATTTCCCTTATTTGTAATTCCCATTGAAATGTTGCACCTGTGCATTTTTGTACATTGCTGTTAGTTTTATCCTGTTACTGTAATACACACTGACTGACAAAAAACTCAACTGCTATCTTCAACTTTAAGGGGGCAGCCCCTCTTCAATCTTGAGGTTGTACTTCTTGTTAAAGTTACTTCATACCTCTATTCTGCTGCATTTCAAAGGGAAATGTACTTTTTCCTTCACTACATTTATGTGTTGATTATAAACCAACATTATAAGTGGGCGGGCCGGGGTGCGGGGTATCCCCCTACATGAACAGTGAGAGACAGTCAGAGATTACTCTACATCTGTGATGGTCTTTAACCGAGGTGAATCCCACGCTGTGAAATTACTCCGGTACAAGTTAAAGTCCTGCATTTTATGTCTTATGTTTCAGAGGATTAGGACAACCACTGAACAGCCACTTTACCACAGCTGATCACACTGGCAGTGTACAGAGACGACTGAACAGAACAGACACGCGCCTCTGCAGCTCTTTCCTGTTTTAAAAAAAAGTTTTGTTCCTTTACTGTGAACATTGTGGTGCAGATCGTCTTTCCATCTGAAGGTAATGTAACAGTTTTGAAGTTTTGACTCTTTAACACAAGCTATTGGTAGCTCAGTTATTTACATTATCCACCATGTTGTATCGATATTTGGAGTGCAGATGGTGGAATGAGAGTAGAAATAGAGCTGATTGATGTGGAGACATTTCTAATGAAATCAGATATATCAAACTGCATCATTAAATAACCTGTCAGAGCTTTTAACACTCTAAACTAATGTCACGTGTTTGTGTCTGTTTGTACTTAAAAATGATTAACAATAAAATGCAAGAGATACCCTTTAAATTCACACTTTGGGCAACTCTGCTCTTCTTTTTAATTTTATTTCACAGGTTTTGTTCACAATCTGAATCAGCTTCAGTAGAAGAATAACAGCAGTTGTAGTAGTAGTAGCATAGCGTAGCGTAGGTTGATAACCTTTAAACACACAAAACACAGGATTAGTTATTGCTTAAACATTTCAAATTCACATTTCAAAGAAAACAAACAACTTCATAACTTAAATGCAGTAACCTTTTTTCCAACATTATTATTTCCCTCAGATAACTTAATTTTCGTTTTCCATTTTTCAAATTGATAATTTTTACTACTGTTATACCGTCTACTGTTATATTACAAGAATTGTTTTAAATGTTTTGGGTTATAGGTCAATGACTGCTACTGGTATTAAATAATATATTTACAAAAGAAATATACTGCAAATTTAACTTTATTAAGACTGTCAGTCTTTTATTTTGTGAGGCTCTATCCACTTAGTGACCCATTTATTACATTACATTTATTCAAGTACTGTACTTAAAGTACTAGAACTGTTCTTGAGTATTTCTGCTACTTTCCTCCGCACATCTTAGAGGGAGACATTTGACTTTTAACCATACCACTTCAAATTCTAAATAAAAATGATTCGGTTATAAAATATGACTCACTATTACTTTAAACCACTTCAACGCACACCTTTCTCATCATTCCCATCCAAACCACCGCTCAGTCCACTCGATGAGTGAACACTAAGCTGTACCTGTCAGGTTGTGTGTCTTTATAGTGTTATACAGAAAACGGAGGGCTATTCTCTGCACCACCTGAAAGCACAGTGGGAGGGGGATTTGGGCACGCAGCTGTCTGAGGAAATCTGGCAAAAGGCTATCAAAAAAATTCATACATCTTCAGTTTGTGTTCGACACGGATCATTACAGTTTAAAGTACTTAATCGCCTGCATCTCTGTACAACCAAACTTGCCCAGATATACCCTGGTTCAGACCCAAATTGTGTCAGATGCCATCAGGCCCCTGTGGGCCACATGTTTTGGGCATGCCCAAAATTATGCACATTCTATGCAAAAGAAAGGTTAAACCCTGTTTCCGCAACATTTGGAGTTGTCCCTCGTGACAGCAGGATATCCAGGTATCAATCAGACCTAATGCCGTTCTCAACATGACTAGCCTGCAGGCTTATTCTTAGATGGAAATCTCCCACCCCTCCATCTCACTCACGCTGGACTCGTGAGGTAATGTCATTCCTCAAACTAGAAAGAGTCAAGATGTACGGTTCAGGGCTCTTTGAAAAGATTCAAGAAAACTTGGTACCCCTTTCTAGACTATTATGAAAACATATTTGATGCAAACACCTTAGATTAGTGGTTCACCACCTCTCTACCCTACCTTCTCCTCTACCCTCTTTTTGCTCTATCCTTTCATCTGTATTATCTGTTACCTTTAAGTGTTTATCCTATTACCAGTACAAATATAAACTAATTAATGTGCAAAGTATGAAAGATCTGTAGGATACTGGCTGAATGTACAGCACATATACAATGGTGCTCCTTTGTTACTTGTTTCTGCTTTTTATGTAATATTCACTTACTTATTTTTATTTATTTATTTTTTCTTGTTATTTGTTGTATCAGCTTGGTATACTGAAAACTCAATAAAAACAATTTGAAATAAATAAACCACCTCAACGTCTATAAAATAGCACTGAGTGGTTCGACATTAAACATTAAAGTACTAGTTACATATCACTTGTGACCAAGGGATGCAGTTATGTGATTAAACCAACTCATTATGAAGGAGATAGCAGAAACAAGATGTCCAAGGCTACAAACTTTTATTACAGATTCTTAAAAAACTGCAAAAAACATTTACATTTACAAAATGTGGAGCAATTATGTTTATGCCAATAAAGCCAGCATAGGACGATGCCAGGAGGAAGGTCTCCGAAAATTTGGGGGGAAGACCCACTATAGGCGAATGCAAAGGGCTCGTGAAATTACACATACACAAATACACAAAACTGAGAACACTGCATGGTGCAGACACAGCAAACCACGCTCAACTGTGCCATGCGTGGTTGTTCCATGTAGGCCCTGGTTTGGGCAGGCCCACGACTTCCCTTCCTGGAATATGCTCGGCCTAGAACACAGAAAGTGATACCTTTACAATTATTACAAACCCTCCCAACACCTAGCAGAAAAGTAAAATACATAAAAAAATAAAACCTAGGCAAGAAAACAGTCAGCACTGCAAGAGGAGCAAATAAAACAAACAATTACACAATGAACAAAAACTACAAGCCTTTACCTTCAAATACACAAAAGTAGGTTAAATCAGCTTTCATTTATGGCAGGAACGGGCACTCAGCTCTTTACCATCAGTGCTCAACAACCAGTCAGGCAAACATCTGGCCTACAACATCAAAAGAATCAGTTAACCGTCTAAGTCACAAGGCATCACATGAAAGAACAAAAGCGACCCAACACATTCAAGTAAAAGAAATAAAAGCAGCTCAACACATTCACGTGAAAGAAACAAAAGCCCAAGTGGAGATAAACTGTGAAGAGTTTTTTTTTTTTTTTTGCGCACACAGCAGCTCCAAGCAGGGGTTGTTATCCAACCATAGTATGATCATGGAAGAAGGGCTGGTCGTGCTGATGCCACCTTCCTCTTTCTTTTTTTTCCTTTTTTTTAAAATATATATTTTTTGGGCTTTTATGCCTTTAATTGATAGGACAGCTGAAGATATGACAAGAAATGGGGAGAGAGAGTGGGAGTCAAGCCCACGGCTGCTGCAGAGGACTCAGCCTCCGTACACGGGGCACATGCTCTACCAACTGAGCTATCCAGGCACCCCCCTTTCTCTTTCTATCTGACCACTGCAGTTCCTCTTTTCACTGACCAAACTAAGAATCACAGGACTTTTGTTTATTATGTGACTTATGCTGTGTGCATGTGTACGTGCATGCACATGTGCACATTAATGTACCATTTCTCATATCTACTTCAATTCTTGACATGACTGTATTTACAGTTTCTCACATTCCTGTGTTTTAAATTTTTATTTAGATGATAAATATTCCTACGAATCACAGCACAGTACTTGTATTTAATGTATTTAATGATTTATTATTTTAGTAAATTAACCTTGTAAAAATAAAAAGTAGGCTATACAAAAGAAAATAATGCTAATTTAAAAATACTCATCAAACAGTTGGCTCACAACCTAAGCTCCTGCCTCTCACTGGACAGATAACCAATCATACTTAAAGATAACAAGGTGACACTTTAGGTGGCCAATCAGACTTCAGGGGTGGCCAGTGCCACCCAATCCCCCCTGCCTCCAGAAACACTCCTACATCGCCACTATTTTCCGGACAAAAAAATCACGGTTCTTTCTTAGCTGATCTCAAAGAGTTGTGTTATATTCAATGATTCATGAAAAATGTGGAAACCTTTTTTCTTACTCTGTGTAGCCATGTAAACATAACCACTTGAATATAATACAACTTAAAAATGCTTTTTGTGTGAATTATTTAAGTTTTGTGGGCAACAGAATCAGAATCAGCAGACTCTCAGTGAAATGGCCAGTGATGAAACATAATATTTGCCACATTAGTTTGTCTGAGGATAGGGTTCATTTTTGATTGGGCAGTTTAACCATGCTGCCAGTACACTGAGCTCCTTATCAAGGGTCAGGGTAAAACTCAGGATATGTTCTGAACATTTAAACAAGATATACAATTGCATGTATTAATGGCGAACCGTGACTATTGGAGCTGGAGCTTCAGCTAAAACTTTGCCCAACACACCAAAAATAAAGCAAAATTAAAAAAAAGAATTTGCTGTAATAAGCAGCAGGCAGCAGGTAGCTTGTGACATATGTTTGTAGTGTGTAGTTGCCAGGGGTGGAAGTAACTAATTACAAATACTCAAAATACTATAATTAAGTAGTTTTTTGGTGTACTTGTACTTTTATGAGTAAATTTTCAAGTCTGTACTTTTATTTGCACTTAAGAAGGCAGTACAAGATGTAATCTACTTAGCTCTTTATAAAATCATAGTTGAGTACTGAGTACAATTTGAATTAATATCCAAACCTTTCATCTGTATTTTAGTAGCCAATCAGGTGATCTGATCACAAACAAGCCAATGAAAACAAGGACATATAGACGAAAAACTAAAGAAAATGCTGCAGCAGCACAGGTTTGGAGTGAGGATGTTAATGATTGATCATTTATCACTTAATTGTCATTCAGACTTTAACCAATCAAAATGTATTCATGGATATGTAATCAATAATCACGGCAGGAATTATACCTCAATTGACATTGTTTTGTCTGGTGAATAAGAAAATTAAAGTCAGACTTGAAAAGAGGAAAAAAAAAAGACAAAACAAACAAACAAAAAACTAACTGAAAATGAGGGAAAAATGTGTTTTGTATCTTATTAGATTAAATTATTAAAATTAATAGATTTTTTTTTTTTTAGCATTTTCAGCTATTGGTTCAGGAAAACACACAAAATTTGCAACCCTACTTTGGAGATGTGACTGTGACATCAGTGGTTAAAAGTAACTACTTTTAGTAGTTTTTGAGATTTGTACTAGGCAAAGGCGTATCGATACTGGAATTGATACTTTGTTACCCGCTGTTTGATATTTTGGAGTCGATACTTCATTAAAAATCACGATACCACTGTGCTAATACAAAATGTGCGATCTGTTTTCACTTCTGAGAGTTTTAGGCATTAAATTTGTGTGTGAAAACCAGCCCAGACATATTTTAGATGGTCTTCCATGTCACATGATTATGGCAGCCTATCAGATATCAGAGCAGAAGGCTGATGTTGACAGTGATGATGTTGATGTTGCTGCTAGTGTTGGTGATGATGATGTTGTGTTATGTTTTACTGGTTTAATGCAGGTTTTTGAGCACTATGTTGATCTTTCACTTTAAAGTGATACTCCACTTTCCATGATAACTAACTCAATATGTACTCACCACTATGCCGATGTGATGATAAGTGAAGATCTTCAGTTCACCAAACAATCCTGGAGTTTTAGGAGAAAACTTCGTAGACTTCGTATATATCCTAATGGCCGCACGTGCCGAAATCTCGCGAGATCACCGCCATGTTTATATCTTACGGGCTACGTGCAACAGCTGATATTTCTGCTAAAAACATGGCGAAAATGGCGTCTTTTGCGGTTAATTTTTAATGTCGCGGCTTGCAGACACTTGGATTACACCACACAAGCAGGATGGAGACATTTTGTGTTTGTTTTGTGTGCTATTTTTAACGTTTTATCCGTGGTCACCATTCACTGCCATTGTACTGGATGAGGCTGCTACCCTGTTTCTCCTAAAACT
>JAJHUR010139315.1:0-15058 GCA_027495735.1 Lutjanus campechanus
TCTAAATTTTTACAAACTGATTATGCTTTTTTTGGGTTTGGATAACCATCATACAACCATTGATTGATCTGAACTATCCCTTTAACGTGCTGCAGAAGGTGGCAGGGTACTGGAGCGTATCCCAGCATGCACTGAGTCAAACACCCTGAAAGGTCACCTGTTTGTCTCGGGGTTCTCACTGGAGTGGATAGATTTAGTGTCGGACACACACGCAGCTCTTTGGCTGCTCAGTGTCACTTCAGATCTGAGCTTTTAAATGCATCATTTTCATAGTTTTGCTGATGGCGTTGCTAGGTTACCGTGTTCATGTCGTCTACTTGTCAGATTCGTCCGCAGGTTGGGGAATGTCGTGTCTCGGCTCTGACGTGTGAAGAGCTCCTCTGCTGCTCCGACACAGGAGCTTTGTGCCGAACTGTGTCGTGTCAACTGGACGTCACGTCTCTTCTCAGTCTTATTACATTAAAGGGCAGCAGAAGACGATGCCCGGCGGTTTTCAAACAAACACACCTTTTAACGTGGCAGGTCAATTAATCCTCCCTCACACAGCTGATGGACACGTTCATTAAACGTTTCCTCAGAGACACGTTCACAGCTGCTGCAGGTCAGATTAAATTATATTAGACTGAAACAAAGGTTCCACAAATTGACCAGGAGCCTTTTCATGACAGAAAAACCAGAAGATGAGGATCATAGAAATAAAAACGCTCAGTAAATTTCTTAAACATGCATTAATGTTTCCAACAATATTCAAATCCAGAGAAATCTGGTATTTATTAAAGCCTGTTATAACTTACAGAAAAACACAGAGCTGCAACGATTAGTCGACTGATCAATTAGTTCAGAAAAAGAAAATTATTTGCCATATTTTTTAATAATCAATTGATCATTTAAGTCGGCTGCTTCCAGCTTCTTAAATGTGAGGTTTTTGGTTCTTTTCTTTGTTATTTAGGACAGTAAATGAAGAGTTTTTGGGGTTTTTGACTGTCACTTATGGCTCTGGGAAACTGTGACATGTTTTTTTGTTTTTTTTTAAACAATTATTTGACATATAAAGCCTGAATTTTCAAACTGACATATTAGAGCTCCCTCTAGTGGTGCACAGAGGAATGTCAGATTTTTTTAATATATAAAATTGATTTAAAAACATAAAATACAAGAAAATTTTTAATTAAAGTAAGTTTTGTCTTTCCTAGTCTTGTTTCGAAATCAGCCTGCTGTGTCATCATCATGTTTGTCCTGATGTAAATGTAAGACTTCATAAATATATCTACTTTCTACCATTTTACATTAACTGCATCTGCTTTTGCTTATTATTGTTTTTTTGTCAAAACTTAAGGAAGCAGACATTCAAGCGTGCAACTATTTCACAATTTATTTTAAGAAATGAAATGACTTTACATACTGTGTCTTTACATATGGCATCGTTATTCAGAAAATGACTTTTCTCATTATTTTCATCTCCGTCAATTAAAATTATGAAAGTGTTGATCTCAAAAGTTGACATTTTGCAGATACATTATAATTTGAATAAGGATGAATTATGGTTCATTATGATACGCTGCAAGTTTTAAGTTGATTTTTCTTTATTTTTCATTTATTTATTTATTTATTTATTTGGCATAAATGTGCTTCCACAGGCAACAGACCTCCATCAGTCGACCTATTACATATTACAGTGTGTGTGTACATGTATGCATGATGATTCTCTGCATCACATTAATATTCAATATTCATTCAATATTTATTCCAGCATCTTGTATCCTTGTTTACAGCTCACTCTGGCAGTTTGACCTGTTGTGTATATAAACACAACATGTAGTTGTTTTTATTCATATTTTGAAGCTACAACGATTAATAAATTCATCAATGGGAAAAAAATCAATCAGAAAGTATTCTGATAACTGATTAATTGTTTCAATCATTTTTTCGAGCAAAAACATCAAATATCTTCTGCTTCCAGCTTCTTAAAGGGACAGTTCAACCAAAAATAGAAAATATATATTTTTCCTCTGTTTTGTAGCGCTGTTTATCCACCGAGATCGCTTTGGTGTGTTTGACAGGTGCTGTTTGTTAGTTGACAGTAACAGATGATTTCTTGTTGTTGCTTATTTACTAATTTATTTCACTCTGCTCTGTTGCCAAGCAACACCGAACACTTTCCTGCACGCTAACATTAGCTTGCTGGCTACTTTGCATGATACAGTAAAAAAAAAGGTAATTTTGAGATTATTTTGACTGAAATTGTGATTCTGATTTGCAGTGTGATGAGTAGAAATGATCATTCATGCATCACAATTTTAAATTTTTACTGAAAAAAACAAAACAAAACAACCTTCACTCTCATGATGATGTACATGAGTACTGTACGTCACTGTGATGCTGTTTTTCATTTTCAAATAACTGAGATTTTTAATTCTGGTTCTGCAGTTTCGATATTGCACTTGGCCATGTTGTGATTTCTATATTTTCAGGATTACTCCCGCTGCTCTGCTTTAGTTGTCCAGACTGTCTTCAGCTCCTTTGTAAAGACGTAATGTTCATGTTTATATTTCTGAGACCAAACAAACGAACTGAGACGATGAAAAAACGTCGGACTCGGTCTGCTTCCAAACTGACTCTGGTGCAGTTTGTTTTTGGTCTGAGAGCAAATGTACCAACCGCAGGGTTTTATGACTCAGAGTGTGATGTGACTCTGGTGTGATTTTGCTCAGCTGAACTACTAATAAATCCATCTGCTGATGGTGAAATCTGTTCAGGGATTGATCTTATAATTGATCTGTATGAGCCGAGTACAGATTTATGTAAAGTCATTTCATAACAATGGTAACAAATACACACGTAAGCGCAGGTTTTTACATGATTAACAGATTCTGTGACAGTGATCCCACAGTAATGAGCCCTGAGTCATGTACAAGACACCTCCTGTCTCCTCCTGTCTCCTCCTGTCTCCTTCTGTCTCCTCCTGTCTCCTCCTGTCTCCTCCTGTCTCCTCATGTCTCCCTCTGTCGCCTCCTGTCTCCTCCTGTCTCCTCCTGTCTCCTCCTGTCTCCTTCTGTCTCCTCCTGTCTCCTCCTGTCTCCTCATGTCTCCCTCTGTCGCCTCCTGTCTCCTCCCGTCTCTTCCTGTCTCCCTCGGTCTCCTTCTGTTTCCTCCTGTCTCCTCCCGTCTCCCTCTGTCTCCTCCTGTCTCCCTCTGTCTCCTCCTGTCTCCCTCTGTCTCCTCCTGTCTCCTCCTGTCTCCCTCTGTCTCCTCCTGTCTCCTCCCGTCTCCTCCTGTCTCCCTCTGTCTCCTCCTGTCTCCTCCCGTCTCCTCCTGTCTCCCTCTGTCTCCTCCCGTCTCCTCCCGTTTCCTCCTGTCTCCTCCTGTCTCCTCCTGTCTCTTCCTCACTCCTCCCGTCTCCTCCCGTCTCCTTCTGTCTCCTCCTGTCTCCTCCTGTCTCCCTCTGTTTCCTCCTGTCTCCTCCCGTCTCCTCCCGTCTCTTCCCGTCTCCTTCTGTCTCCTTCTGTCTCCTCCCATCTCCTCCCTGTCTCCTCCTGTCTCCTCCTGTCTCCTCCTGTCTCCCTCTGTCTCCCTCTCTGTCTCCTCCTGTCTCCTCCTGTCTCCTCCTGTCTCCCTCTGTCTCCCTCTGTCTCCTCCCGTCTCCTCCCGTCTCTTCCCGTCTCCTTCTGTCTCCTTCTGTCTCCTCCCGTCTCCCTCTGTCTCCCTCTGTCTCCTCCCGTCTCCCTCTGTCTCCTTCTGTTTCCTCCCGTCTCCTCCCGTCTCCCTCTGTCTCCTCCTGTCTCCTCCCGTCTCCCTCTGTCTCCCTCTGTCTCCTCCCGTCTCCCTCTGTCTCCTTCTGTTTCCTCCCGTCTCCTCCCGTCTCCCTCTGTCTCCTCCTGTCTCCTCCCGTCTCCCTCTGTCTCCCTCTGTCTCCTCCTGTCTCCTCCTATCTCCTCATGTCTCTTCCTGTCTCCTCCTGTCTCTTCCTCACTCCTCCCGTCTCCTCCCGTCTCCCTCTGTCTCCTCCTGTCTCCTCCCGTCTCCCTCTGTCTCCTTCTGTCTCCTCCCGTCTCCTTCTGTCTCCTCCTGTCTCCTCCTGTCTCCCTCTGTCTCCTTCTGTCTCCTCCCGTCTCCTTCTGTCTCCTCCTGTCTCCCTCTGTCTCTCTCTGTCTCCTTCTGTCTCCACCCGTCTCCTCCCGTCTCCCTCTGTCTCTCTCTGTCTCTCTCTGTCTCCTTCTGTCTCTACCCGTCTCCTCCCGTCTCCTTCTGTCTCCTCCCGTCTCCTTCTGTCTCCCTGTCTCTCTCTGTCTCCTTCTGTCTCCACCCGTCTCCTCCCGTCTCCCTCTGTCTCTCTCTGTCTCTCTCTGTCTCCTTCTGTCTCCACCCGTCTCCTCCCGTCTCCTTCTGTCTCCTCCCGTCTCCTTCTGTCTCCTCCCATCTCCCTCTGTCTCCTTCTGTCTCCTCCCGTCTCCTCCCGTCTCCTCCTGTCTCCCTCTGTCTCCCTCTGTCTCCTCCCGTCTCCCTCTGTCTCCTCCTGTCTCTTCCCATCTCCCTCTGTCTCCTCCCGTCTCCTCCCGTCTCCTCCCGTCTCCCTCTGTCTCCTCCCGTCTCCTCCCGTCTCCTTCTGTCTCCTCCTGTCTCCTCCTGTCTCCCTCTGTTTCCTCCTGTCTCCTCCCGTCTCCTCCTGTCTCCTCCTGTCTCCCTCTGTCTCCCTCTCTGTCTCCCTCTGTCTCCTCTCTGTCTCCTCCTGTCTCCTCCTGTCTCCTCCTGTCTCCCTCTGTCTCCCTCTCTGTCTCCTCCTGTCTCCCTCAGTCTCCTCCTGTCTCCTCCTGTCTCCCTCAGTCTCCTCCTGTCTCCTCCTGTCTCTGTGGTCTCCATCTGTTAATCAGTGTAAAGTCAGTGCAGGCTAACAGTAAAGTGGAGTGATAGTGTATTAGGGCTGAACAATTTTGAAAAAATATTTAATTGTGATTATTTTTTACTGATATTTCAGTTGTGATATAATTTGCAGTATCAGAGGTGATAATAATTCCTACATTATTCTTCTCATTTTCATTTAAAAACATATTAAAGGTCTGTTTTTTTTGTGGGAATCTGTACCAAACGATGTAGGACTGCAGTGATTTGTCGATTAATCGATTAGTTCTCAACCGTTAAATTACTTGACAACTATTTTTGATCGTCGATTAATCAGTTTGGATCTTTTTTTCTTTCTTTTTTTTGTCTGAATTCTCTGATTTCAGCTCCTGAAATGTGAATATTTTCTGTTTTTCTTTTACTCCTTTATGACAGAAAAGTGAATATCTTTGAGTTGTGGACAAAACAAGACATTTGAGGACGTCGTCTTGGATATTTTCTGACATTTTATGAACCAAACAACTAATTGATTAGTGGAGAAATTATTGCCAGATTGATCGTTAGTTTAAAAATAGGTCTGAACATGTGAAAAGAGGTGGAGCGTCCGTGCGCTCCACCTCTTTTACATGTTCAGACCTATTTTTCAATTGGACGGCACATCTCTGCAGCACCACAATAATTTTACTAACAAAAATTGTGTTTTATCAAATATTGCAAATATCAAACTCAGCCTCAGATTAAATCGCAGCTCAGCTGTTTCTCCTGAACGCAGCCGTCTCGTCCACATTAAATCAAAACGAGGGAAAACAGGGTTCAGGATGAAGTTACACTTTAACAAATCAGCGACTGAGAAGAAGCATCTGGAGACAATAATTGACGAGCAGTTGTCCTTTGACCTAAACGCTGATGCAGTTTGTGAAAAGGCTCGTTGGTGGGAGTTCTTTCACCGTGTCCTACTTTTACACCCGTCTGTTGAAGAGCATCATGTAATCATACGTCTTTGTGTGTGAATTATTGTTTATTGATGAATGACTTGCTGTTCTTCCTCTGAGACAATAAAGATGACCCTGACATTAAAGGTGTTACAGAAGTGTCTATTATTGTATAATAATTATGTTTATGTAATGTGGGTCTTTGTGAACATGTTCTGTATGTCAAAGAAACTGATCTCATATTCCTTCTACATATAAACGTACCCGACGAATAAACCCTTCAGTATGAATTTACTTTACTTGATTAGTTGTAAACTATTAATTATTGATTAATTTGTTTGAGTAATTTTGTTAGAAAAAAAAAGTGAATATTTTCTGGTTTCTTCACTCCTTTATGATGATAAACTGAATATATCATCATTTTGGACTTTGATCGATATTTTTCATCATTTTCGGACCAAAGAACTAATCGATTAATCGTGAAAATAATCCTCAGATTAATCTCAAGAACGCCTTGAAGAGATTCCTTCAAACTTGACTCAGAGATGAACTGGTCAAAGGTCAAAGGTCACTGTGACCTCTTGTCATCGGTGCCATGCAGCAAACTGCCGCAGGAATCGAACCAGGGCCACTGCAGAGGACTGATGAGCTCAGTACATGAGGTGTACGATCTACCAGCTGAGCCACAGCAGCTCCCAGTACGTTGATTTCTTTAGGAACATGTTGCATGTTTTGTCTTTAACGTTACGACTCCGTCGCCTGAACGTGTCGACGTGAACAGAACAAGTCAAACACAGACTGAAAGACTCCTGCAGCGTTCAGGATCAGACCCGATCAATAACTAACGCTGGTTTAGAGTTTTTTTTTCTTTTCTTCTTTTGTTTTTTTTTTTCTTTTTGGTGCTTTGAACCTGGTGACTCGTGCCGTCTAGTTATACACTAAATAAACTGATCTGATAAAACGTGTTTACACGCCTCAAAGTATTGATCAGAATGTAACTTTTCTGACATGTGGAAACTGGTTCTGCCTGCTGTGAAGCTGCTGGAGACATAACAGAAGAAGAAGAAGAAGAAGAAGAAGGAGAAGAAGAAGAAGAAGAAGAAGAAGAAATGGTTCCAGTTTTCCAAAAGTCAGTAAACAAAGAAGAGCAATATTAGCTCCTTTAAAGGTGTAAAGACTCACATAAACATGAACCCAGTTCAGTCATCACGTTTGTTCGGGACGTTTCACCAAAACGTTGGTGTTTGACGTTCTGATGCTCTTATGAACGTGAAACATATTCTACTGACTCAACCTTTAAATCTTTTAACGTTTATAACAGATTAAAAACAAATTTTTAAAAATTAAAAAGAAAATATGTGGGGCAGACATGTGCCAAAAGAATATTTTTATGTTTAGAGTAACAATCAGAAAAAGCGTTGACATGGTTATTTTCCTTTTGAACAGATTATTAAAGGTTTAAACCAACCCTGTGAATCTGATCCGTTCAGATCGGATCAGTTTCTTCTGACTTGTGTTTCCATTAAACATTTTTTTCTGATCGGGCTGGTAATCAGATTATTTGTGGAATATCAGGATCCATGTAAACGCAGCTACAGTGTCTCAACACCACTTTAAAAAATCCAGACTGTCCCTTTAAAACAAAGATTCACCTGTAACAGTAAATGTCCAAAATCCAGTTTATGTCATTTTTAAATATAACAGCTGCTGGATATGATCTGAATCACAATTCTTCAGTGTTGAGACTTATTCTTTCACTTTTCACAGTAAAATTATATGAACGTTTTATTCATATATATATATTTTTAATTTTCTTGAATTCTCTCCGGACCTGTTGGGGTCCGCACACCACACTTTGGGAACCACCTCTGGATCAGAAATAACAGTAATAATCTGCAGCAGGGAGAGACATGATCCCGGTGCAAATAAAAAATGACAAAAACACAGAAGAGCAGCAAAGAAAACAGCTGAACATATTTGTTCAGGACGCAGGCAGACACCTGAAGCTCCGACAATAAAAGATATTTTATATAAAGTATCTGCAGCTGTGTCATAACCTCAAACAATAAATAACATTCAGAAAATAACAAAGTTTTCGGGCGAAAATCTCAAATCAAAGTGTGAAATCTAAAATCCGACGCTCAGGTTTTATTCCGTTAATGATTCTTTACATGAAACTGAAGATCTGCGCTGAATCCGCAGAGAAACTAAAAGATTCTGTGTGAACAAACAGTCACATGAACTGAGGTGACAGTTTTTAAATTAAGAGAAAAATAATAATTTCATGTTACAGACCTGAAGCTGCTTCTCCGCGCGCTCTGCTCCACTGAATGACCAACAGACCGCGCGAGCGCAGGCGCGTTCACGGTTCACACACCTCCACCAGCAGCCGCGAGACTGAACATCCATCAGTCCTCTGTTCATCCATCAGAACCAGTTCAGTTGAACTGGTTCAGGAGACTGTCAAGCCTGTCTGGACTGAGAAGATGACATCTGGACATCCTGACATCTGCTCAGTACAAATTATCTGCACAAAATAAGAAAAAATGTAAAATTAATTTTTTACTCCAGGCTTTAATAACAGTTTTAGTTTGCAGGTTCACGTTAATTAGAGATCAAATCAATGCCGAATATTAGCTGAATGAGTCAAAAGAAATTATTAACAATCTTTCAGAAAGAGCAGATGTGTATAACGGTTAAATTGAGCAAAATGTTCATGGAGTTTGGCAGCAGTGAGACAGATCATAACAGATCATAACAGATCAAAACAGATCATAACATCATAACAGATCATAACATCATAACAGGCTGAACTTTACATTGACAGACAACTGACAGAGTTATAAACAGCTGATCGACTTACAGTGGAGGACTCCTTCTCAACTGTTATGGTCAAATTACAAGTTTGCACTCCTGCGTTCCTGCAGTGTTCCTGCAGTGTTCCTGCAGTGTTCCCGCAGTGTTCCTCCAGTATTCCTGCAGTGTTCCTGCAGTGTTCCTACAGTGTTCCCGCAGTGTTCCTCCAGTGTTCCTACAGTGTTCCTGCAGTGTTCCTACAGTGTTCCTGCAGTGTTCCCGCAGTGTTCCTACAGTGTTCCTACAGTGTTCCCGCAGTGTTCCCGCGTGTTCCTGCAATGTTCCCGCAGTGTTCCTCCAGTGTTCCTACAGTGTTCCTGCAATGTTCCCGCAGTGTTCCTATGTTCCTGCAGTGTTCCTACAGTGTTCCTGCAGTGTTCCTACAGTGTTCCCGCAGTGTTCCCGCAGTGTTCCTACAGTGTTCCTGCAGTGTTCCTACAGTGTTCCTACAGTGTTCCTGCAATGTTCCCGCAGTGTTCCTACAGTGTTCCTACAGTGTTCCTACAGTGTTCGCGCAGTGTTCCTACAGTGTTCCTGCAGTGTTCCTACAGTGTTCCTGCAATGTTCCCGCAGTGTTCCTACAGTGTTCCTCCAGTGTTCCTGCAGTGTTCGCGCAGTGTTCCTACAGTGTTCCTACAGTGTTCCTGCAATGTTCCTGCAGTGTTCCCGCAGTGTTCCTATGTTCCTGCAGTGTTCCTACAGTGTTCCTACAGTGTTCCTGCAGTGTTCCTGCAGCCAGCTCACTATCTGAACTGCTGTGCTCATTTTTGTACGTGCAGTTGTGACATGTTGTTCCTTCGACTGAAATAAAGACAAAAATGAGACTTTAGGAAAAAAGGAAAACTAACTGAAACAATATCGTGTGCTTAATAAAATAAAAATATACAGTAAATATCTTTTTTACTTACAGAGACCTGCTCCAACACAACGTCCTGGATCAAACCCTCGACAGACCACGAGACGATGACGAGAGGAAGATGACTCTACGTTTACATCGATGATTCAAACACAGTCAAAGTTGATGGTAACGTTTCTCAGATGTCGAACGTTTTTGTGAATGTCATGGTTTGATGTTTTTTGATGTTTTATTCTGTAGTCCGTGCTCTCACTCTTGTTTCTGTTGCTTTACCTCCTGTCTTTGTTCTCCATCTCTGAATTGATCACTGATTGTTTTCACCTGCCCCCCGATCACCCCCGTCTGTCTCCACGTCTCCACCTCAGACACAACTTCATTGTCTTCTTTTGTGTCGAGCTTGCCAGCCCTTTCCTGTGTTTGTGCAAGGAAACTTTTGCAGTTTTGTTTACTCTTTTTAAGTTTCCTTGCATTTGTGAACTTGTACCTTGTTTTGGATTTGGCCTCTTGTTGTATATTTACTTTTTGTTTTTAAAAATATTTGAACTGTTCCCACCTGCAAAATACCAGAAATTAAAAATCTAAAAATCTAGCAAAGACAGTCAGTACATTTTGCTCAACATTAAACCTTTATTGTGAAAGGGGTAATGATAATAAACTGTATCTTTTATATTAAACTGTAACTTTATTCACTCGATGCTGAACATCCATGTTGTTTATCTTCTTCTTCTTCTACTTTTGCTGTCACTGTCCTTACAGCCTGTCTGCAGCCTGCATGGTTCACTGTAAAACATCAGAAAGGGTTCAGTTCAGAAAGGATGACCAACAGTGGTGCAGTCATTCCCAAACACTGGATCGAGACCCACAGGTGGGTCACAGGAGATTTTATTTGGGTCACCAAATAAATATGGGTGAAATCCTGCAAATTTTAAGATTTATATCTGAAGTACATCTTTTTTATAAAGCAGTCAGAGTATGTTTAATGTTTTACTGATGAGAGGGAAAAAGGGGTCAGTTAATTTTCCTAAATTGACTTAATTTGTCTCATTTATGAAGGAGGCTAAAATGTCCTACACTGTAAAAACAAAAAAGGTTGAGTTGTAAAAACTCAACTGTTGAGATATTTGAGATAATTTTTTTGAGTTTCTAAACCTCAAATATTCAAGTTTATCTAAAGAAGAAAAGTAAATTACCTCAACTAAAGATTATAGATCTGCAAAACTTTTTTGGTTAATCTCAAAAAGATTAGACTAAGAGTTTGAGTTGGGCTTCTGATGAGAGGAAATAAAAACAATGAGACGACCTGTTAACTCCGCCTGGGTCACGATGGTTTGTTATTTTTAAAAAGTGGGTCCCCAGGAAGAAGGATGGTTTTACTTGTTGCTAAAGTAGCTGCTGTTAGCTTGGTTAGCCATGCGGTTAAGTTAGCTGACTCAGCGCCGGAGGTCTCTGGGAGCTTCCAGTCGAGGACAGTCAGCTGGTTAACAGACGGCTGCTGTGCTCGTTCTGTATGTTCTGTGAGAAGCCCCTCCCTCACTGCCTGTTAACAGGAAATACTTCTGTATAATCCATCTGAAATTGTCTTCATGTAATATGTCACACTGTGAATATGACAACTTGACCGCTCTCTTTTCTAATTTGTTGGGTTATTAGGGGGTCAGTGATCAGAGGAGGTTGAGAAACGCTTCTTCACCAACGTTCACCATCATCACAGACAGAATTACAGGTTTATTACAGCCAAGATGAAGCTTCTCTTTGGGCCTGGACTGCCTCCACTTGCAATCTCTCCAGTCGTCATGGAGGTCATTAAATGAACAAACCGTGAGTGTTTTTCAGCGCCACTTTCAACATCCTTCAGCAGCACATCATGATTGATTTTGTTTGTGATGTACAGATGACCTACAAGAGAGCAGAGAGTGTTACATGTTGCATCTGCAGCCGAGATGTAACTGTGTCATCGTGGATGTGAAGGCTGGTGTTCCAGTTAGTCCTCTGCAGCTGCTGCCACCATGCTCTCTGACAATATCAGTGAAAACAGTCTGAAGATGAGCACAGATATCTGGTCGAGTCGAGCTGATGACAACACGTTGCCACGTTTGACTGTTTCTCTTTGTCTGCAGCAAATGTAAAAAATTAAAATATTTGTTAAAAACATGCTGCCTTCATTTGGCGTTCGCTTTATTCTTTATTCTTTATTTGGATCAACATTAGCTTCCACAAAGTGGTCGCCATTCTTCCTGGGGTCTAAACACAAAACAACAATTGATTTAGAAACCCAATGTGATAATAATATTCGATATCAGCTCAAAATTAAGACAAAAAGATGAGTGAAATGACTCTTCACATGAAGCAATAAATAAAAGTCACCAATAAAGGAAACAAAAACTAAAACAAAATTGGCACAAACACAAATGCACCAACAAAGAAAAAAAAGTTTCAGTACTACCATAAGAACATTTACATGCACCAGACGACCCACACAACCTGTGACAAGAAACACTAGTTTATCACCAAAGAACTGAGGTGTATTTTCCAAGATGACGTCTGCATGAATAACAAAAGACTTGATTTCAGCCACGATAGTCGATGATGCATCTCACACACACTGACACAGAGAGAACAATGAAGAACTTGTCATGGTTTGGGGGTTTTGTTGTTTATTTCCTGTTTTATTTTGTAGTCCTGGTCCTCCCTCATGTGTCTTGTCTTTACTTCCTGTCTTTATCCTTTTCCCGCTCTTTTTGATTGACATTTGTTTCACCTGTTTGTCCACCTGTGTGTGATTAGTTGTGTGCATTTAGTGTCTGCATTTTCGGGTCCACCGTCTAGTTTTATTTTGACACGTGGCTGCATGCAGTGTCCTTTCTCATCATGGAGACAATGTGATCGATCTGCTCAGACTCAGACAGTAAACTGTCTAATTTAAGATCCAGTAATTTAGTTTTAGTGACCTGCTCAACCAATATGCCGTCTTTAGACTGAGGGCAGTAATGTTAGCTTGAACAGACTTTCTTTCATTCAAAAGTGTTCATGCAGCAAAAACTGGAAGAAAATTCACCAAACTTGACCACCAGCTACTCTGGCAACAAAAATGACCATCACTGACCTCAAGGTGGCGCTAAAACAAACAAGTTTACATTTTTGCAAATATCTTGAAAACAGTTTGGCATAGACTCAAAATTCTTGTGCCAATTTAATCGTTCAGTTGATCGGCATCTTCTCAATTAATCTTCTGCTTTAAAAATGTCAACTTGTGTAAAAACTCATGAACATAATCAGGCCTCAACATGAAAATTTAGACAGGAGCGTTCACTAAGCACCTGAAGGGGGCGCTACAAATGCAAATCGTGTTTATCTCATAATTGACAGTACGGATTCATACGAAAATCGTTTTGCGTGATCTCTGGTCATGACTCAGTCGGTACATGTATTTTGGTAATGATTGATTAAAGTGGGCAGGACTTATTACAACAAATCTAAGTTAACATTTCTTACAAGCATCCAAATATTGATAATCTGCTTGGACCCTGTTAACTGCCGCTTGTACCGATATTTAAAATAGTCTTTTTTTCAAAAGAGACATCCAAAGAGTCGTAATTGAGCTTGTTTGCAGGTCGAGGTGTCCTATCAACCGTTTCACAGACGTCTCGTTTATAATGGGGGACTATGGGGGGAAAATGCTTTTTAGGCCGGTGGGGAATTTTCGCTGCAATACCACGAGTGGCCACTGGGAAAAAATGGTGGCGCGGCTGAGCGGCAGAGCCCTGTACGGAACTAGTCACCAACTAACAGATACTCAAAACGATTCAAATTCTACTCAAACAAAATCGACTGACTGACTTTTCCTCTGTCAAAACTGTTTGGAAGTCTTTTCTTTGCACAGGAAAACATTTTTTTGGACTTGCTCCAGTGCTGAGACTGCTTCGTCTGGAGCCGCCCGTCCAACCAGTTCATTCTGAAGCTCTGATTACTGAGCACCTGCAAACATAAAACACACTGAAGCCTCTCCTCTGCATCTCAAATGGCTTTTAGTTGATAAAGGATGTTGACTTTTGGGGACACATTCATCACGAGTTCCCAGGGTCTCTGCTGTGATGGATTCGTCTGCACAAAAATACTCCCGACCACAACAATCATTTTACAGCAGAGCGCTGATACAGCTGAGAAAACGCACGCTGAGCTCAGATCAGAGCTCAGGTCCTGCTGTTTAACACAACACTCCTGCTGGTTTTGTTTTCATGGACACACATCAGTCGGGACGGAGGTCACCGGGATGAGTTCTGCTTGATCCGTCACCGGACACTGACGGGAGACACTAATCAGTCTCAGAGAACGCCTATAATGTGTTTGATTTCATTTAAACAAAAGAGTTTGAATCTATTTGTCCTGTGGTCAAGGATAACAGGAGACACATTTGACATTTTTCTCACGAGCTGCAGAATTTGTGATCATTAAAATACAGAAAACACAAACGTACAAATGCACTGAAAGTGTCACAGATGACACTAATTAGTGGTGCACACAGCTTGGACACGCTTGATGTTCCTGCAGTTAATTACTAATTGAAGTCCGGTCTGTGTGTCATCAGTCTCAGAGACCGTCGTTTATCATCTGACGGGTAATTCAGACGGTTTAGGGGCTTCACAAATATGTTAACAAGATGATCCGGCGTGAGGTGAATATTTGCTGCATTTTTGGTGTAAACACGTCATCGCAGTCTCCCGTCGTCCTCGCCTTGTCCTGCACACGAGCAGGAACGTCACCTGCTGCTGATTGGCTGGAAACAGTTTCTAATGAACTACCTGCAGCACTTTGCTGTATTTGGTTGTTTTACGTTCTTGCAGCTTGTTTTCAAAAATGCTGCGGCTTACGATGTTCTCACTTAGTGTCTTTGTCCATCCATCCATCCATCCATCCATCCATCCATCCATCCATCCATCCATCCATCCATCCGGGTCGCGGGGGCAGCAGTCTGAACAGGGACACCCACACTTCCCTCTCCCCAGACACTTCCTCCAGCTCTTCCAGCGTCTTTGTGTAAAATCTTTACATTTGTTTTACCTTTAACTGTGAAACTACAAGGGTAGCAGCCTCATCCAGTACAATGGCAGTGAATGGTGACCATGGATAAAACGTTAAAAATAGCACACAAAACAAACACAAAATGTCTCCATCCTGCTTGGCGTCGATCTCGCAAGACTTCCGCATGTGCGGCCATTAGGATATATACGAAGTCTCGCGAGATCGACGCCATGTTTACCATCCTACCGGCTACATGCTACAGCTGACATTTCAGCTAAAAACATGGCGTAAATGGCATCTTTTGCGGTTAATTTTTAATGTCGCGGCTCGCAGACACTTGGATTACACCACACAAGCAGGATGGAGACATTTTGTGTTTGTTTTGTGTTCTATTTTTAACGTTTTATCCGTGGTCACCATTCACTGCCATTGTACTGGATGAGGCTGCTACCCTGTTTCTCCTAAAACTCCAGGATTGTTTTGTGAACTGAAGATCTTCACTTATCATCACATCGGCATAGTGGTGAGTACATACCTGTGTGGACTATTCTCACAAAGT
>JAJHUR010139316.1:0-15788 GCA_027495735.1 Lutjanus campechanus
AAAAAAAAAATCGGAAATCAGAATCAGCCTAGTTTTACAGACGTGTTTTTTTTAATGGTGGCTTATGGGGGAAAATGCTTTCTTTTTTTGCCACAGGGGAAATTTTTGCTGCAATACCACAAGTGGCCACCGGGAAAAACTGGAATCATGGCTGAGTGGTGACTCCATATCATGTCCAGGTCTCTCTCATTGCCATCTTGGCAGTTCCTGACTCAGCTAACTCTCAGCTTATCCAAAAATAAGGCAAAGAGGAGACACGTGCGTGAGCTGAGGCGGCTGAATGAAGCGTCTATCTCGCGACTAGCCACCTGTGACGGCACCCACCTGTCACTCAAAGCATGCACGTCCTTAATTATGCATAACTTTAAGCCTTAATATAATTCAAATACCGTCAGCATGAACTAAAAAACTGAATTAGCTATAATAACAGGCTGTAAACACGTTTATGTCTGCTGTATTTTAATATGACTCACTTCTGGAAATTGCATCAAGTGGCCATTCGAGAAACTTGGTCTACAGCCATGCTAACACGTCCACAATGACAAAAGTAATGCTAATTTAGCGTGCTAGCATGCTAACATTTCCTAATTAGCACTAAACAGAAAGTACAACAGAGGCTGTATAAGTATTTGGCCATAAACAAGATGTTTTGACCTGATGATGGCAGCAGATAAAAAGGCATCCTGAGGCCGACGTGAACGTGTGAATCAAAGTTCATAGCGATCGAGGTCAAATAGCTGTTGAGGCCAGACGATCAGACAGGTTGTAAACAAGCCACGAACAGTTGACCCCAGTTATCTTATCCACTTTACCTGGAGGTAAAACTGAAAGTGACCTCACCTGAAATGTTGGTAATAATACCTCATCGCAGCAGGAAGCTGTGTGTGCAGCGGGTCATAGTTGAAACTGGAGGTCAGTCTGTAAACTGTGATGGATGTTTCCCGCTGACAGTTTGTGTAACAGCTTCACTTATCGTTTTCTTTCGCTTACCTGTTTGTTTACAACCTGTGTGATCATCCGACAGCTCGTGGGCCCTGTTGGACATCTCAGAAGTGAGTTTGTTGAGAACGATATCATCATTATGACAAGAATAATGCCCCAAACTGTTAAAATCCCAAATTATAATAATTCTAAATTATTCTTTAAGCTGATTAACGTTATGTATTTGCCTCTTTGTTTCATTAGACATGGGATCTTCTGATCTGCAGTATTTCTCTGTTTTAATACCGGATCCTCTCACTTTTGCTGCAATGGCCAAAGTTCCCCACAGAGATCAATAAAAACTTAATCTTATCCAGACTTACAATGATTAAATCTCACAGTCCATGCACACAGAGGTAATTAAGGAAAGTACACATGACCCAGCAAGACGACTAATTAAGAAAAAACAGCATTCAAATTTTGTTGCTGCAGTGTTTCTTTTTGGTCCAACTGATAATTAGATCTGGTCTTGCTTCGGATTTTTATTTCTCGCAGTTTTTGACACAGAAACTCCTCTAATAAAAGCTTCTCTGCAGACCGGCAACAGTTCGAAGTCGGCCTGAAGAAGATGTCACGTCAGGGTTCACCTCAAAGGTTCAATAAACCAAAAGAACAGCAGTTGTCCTGCGCCTGCTGCACAAACAAACCAGTTATCTTCTCAAAGTCAGCTGGGTGGTTGCTTCAGGACAACAGTAAGTGATTTCACTGACACTTTATTTGAAGAGGTGTGCATACGACTGCACATAAGATTCTCTGGGAGGTAAATGGCTGAGGAAGGCTTGTGGTTTTTATTCTTATTTTTGAACTCTGGGTGGATAATTAGGTTGTAAATAAGTTGTTTGAATATTTAAATGTGGTTATAACTAAATTTGGGAAGTTACTGTGATAAAATAATATCATATAGTATAATATAACATCACGATAATTAGCCCAAATTAATTTTATTATATTATGAAATACTCTGAGTTACTAGAGTTTTCCTAAGTTTTCCTACACCCTGCTCCTTTTCTGACACTGTTGCTTTTGTTTTGTTTGTTTTTTAAAATTTTTATTCTATGTTCGAAATAAAGTTATTGATTCATTCAGCGATACGCGTTTTCACTGTTATACGGTAGGGGACACTGTTATGGAGCTGCAACAATTAATCAATTAACCGATTATTAAATTACTCGCCAACTATTTTGACAATCAATTTGAGTCTTTTTTGTGGGGAAAAATGTCCAAATTCTCCAATTTCAGCCTCTTAAATGTGAATATTTTCTGGTTTCTTTACTCCTCTCTGACGGTAAACTGAATATCTTTGTGCTGTGGACAAAACAAAAACAAAAACCTGAGGATGTCATCTTGGATTTTGGGAAACACTGATCAATATTTTTCACCATTTCATGGACCAAACAACTACCTGATTAATGGAGAAAATAATCAAGAGTTTGATCAATCACAAAAATAACCGTTGCAGAAACAACTTGGGTCCAAACATGTGGAGCCAAGCAAGACTGTGACAGAATGAATTAATCGATTAATCGAGAAAATGATTGACAGATTAATTGGAAATGGAATAAACGTTAGTTGCAGCCCTACGCTTTTATGCATCTTGTGAAGAGGTTCAGCAGTTTCCCAGTTGGAAAAACAAATGAAGAATGAAGAAGAAGATCCAAAATGGAAGAAGTTTATGCACAAGAAGCAGCACAACAATTAGAAAAGTGGAAAAAAAATAGACGTTTTTACCAAACGTCTGAGCTGAATTACGAGTCTGTCGAGTCGAGTCAGGATCGCCATGAGATCGAAAGTAAAACTGACACTGGCAGAGGTGAGGGAGACGATGTGGCTGACGCAGAAAATGTCAATAACATCAAAATCAATGCTGCAGACGTGCCAGAGTGAGTCGGAAGAACTTCAGACCGACACTTCAAACACGCAGCGGAGGTTCTTCAAGGTCCGCGTCTCGTTCTCCGTCCCCACCCAGCGGAGGCGCGAGAGGAGAGACACGATCATCGATGTGTTTTATTTAGTTTGATAGTTTGATATTTATACTGTGAAGTTATTTCAGACACGGAGTCAAGTCCCAGGTCTCCTCCTTCACGCCGACCTGCCAGAGGTGATACAGGAAACACATCATCACTCAGACGGTGTTTTATTCAGTTTGATACGCTGTGACTTGGGTTGTGGGATATGAGAACATCAGCTAAACATCTAAACTGTGAAAGAAATTTATCTCTCACGTGCGCACATAATATTTACCAAACTGATGTGATATTTCACTCTGACATTATTTCAGACACGGAGTCGAAGGAGTCAAGGTCCAGAACTCCTCCTTCAGCAGGGTTGTTATTATTTTATTATTATATTTTCGTTTTTTATACAGTTCAGTTTGCCATATGGACGTGAGAAAGAAAACAAATATATATATAAATGAGACCAGTTTTGTATTTAAAAACTGAACATAAAACATAAGTATGATAATGTCAAGTTGTCATAACAAAGACATGACACATCTTTAACCATGTCACATTTGTATTAAAATGACATAATGACAGAATGACACTTAATGACAACAGTTATTAACTTTCATAAAGACTCGTGTCCATGATTGGTGTCAGGTAGGGTTGGGCGAATGGACGAATATATTGCCTATCGACGATGGACTGAATCCATCCTGATGGTCTGCAGAGTGACGGCCGCCGCTCTGCACCGCGCTCTCAGCCGGGTGAGGAGCGAGCAGGTAAACAGTCTGCAGAGTCAGACTCTTCACACTCTTTTCACACAGCGAATTAAGGATTTAATTCAACCAAAACAGAGCTGGTGCTCATCGGTAGAGCGGACAGACTGACAAAGATGGTTTGGGTGAGTTTTACACGTTTTTATGTTGAGTTTGATTTAAGTAGAAAGTGTTTTACGAGGAGCTGACGAGTCAGTAAAGCTCGTCTAAGTTTGGCAAAAAGAACTTGCATTCAGAGGATTTTTTTCTCCGTTTAAAAAGGAAAATAGGTGTTATAATGTTTAATCGCTTGGCACTGTGTGACTTTCTTTTGTATATTGGACGTAGTAAAGGTACACTTGCGCATGAATGAAGTGAATACGCCACTTGCGCACGTCTCCCAACTGAGACTCGATGGGAAGAGGTGGGAGGGGGGAAGAAGATATCACCGATCGTTGATGGACGGGCTTATAATGGTCAGTTGGAAATTTTTTTCGTATTGCCCAACCCCACTGTCATGACATGGTTATGACAGTGTCATGACAGTCTTACGGTTCAATTCCACCAGGCACGGCTGTGCCACGTCTGCCGCAGCTGATCACTGCCAGTCTACACAGTGTTTGTGATTCCACCAGCAGCGCCACAGTGTCTCTCCGCTCCGCTTCAAATACGCGCAAACTCTATTTCTGACGGGTGCCGCGTCAATCTGCACAGAGCAGATCGAGGAGGCAGGAAGTCAGACACAGAATCTGGTCAATTTTCAAAATAAAAGACCCCGTGCAGACCCACAATCTTAAAGACAGACAGAAAAGAAACAATTTCACTACATGTAGCCTACATATCCATGGTAGAAGCGCAAAGAGCAAGGAAAGAGGCCCAAATCAACAAAATCTGAGCAAGTCAACACAATCTGGCGGGCAAAACACTGCTGAAAAGCTGCTGGTGGGACCTGCAGCCGTCTGGAGGACAGATCAGAACCACCCCTTCAAATAAAGTATTACTGTGATTTCTTCTTCGTTATTTTGCAAAAAAAACCAAAAAACTGTAAAAGTCACTGACATTCATCTGCCTCCATCAATCCAGCCTCATTTACACGTCACATCATCAACCACACGATGCAGACGAGTACAGATAAGGTGATGACAGACGAGCTTCACCTCTAATTCTGAAGAAATTCTGTTGATATGTACATGTACGTTCTGGATAATTATTTATACATATTAAGTATATATTGTGCACACTCTTATTTTTGGAGAAACCCTCATGATTCTTGCTCCTTGTATCCGTGTTTGCCTCTCAGTTCTCCTCTCTGAATAAATAACACGACTCTAGAAAAACATCCCATATGAAACCCATTACGAGTCCATTATGTGCTCCAAAAATTGTACGGACGTCAATCTAAAACTGCAGCTGGTTTCCCTTCTTCTATAAGTCATCTTCAGAGCGCTCAGCTGTTTAAAAAAAAAAAAAAAAGGGAAATCCTTTCAGAGCACTCTGTCATTGGGAAAGTGATGAGTCACAAGCAGCAGATAATGACGGAGCCCATTTGGGAGGATAATTTCAAAATCTGTCATCGGGAAGAGAGACGGAGAGCAAGAAAGGGGGCTGAAATTCACAGATTTATATTTATAGTGAGATTCCCATTGCCAAATATTCATTACCATTTTGTGCTGTACGTCCTTTGGTTTTTCACTTTGAGAGAAATGAAATCATTCATTTTCTCTGCGGCTGTGTAAACACAAATAAGATGACAAAATAAATTACGAGAATAAAAAATGGACTCAACTGTTAAAGCAGCAGAAGAAGAAAATGTAATCAGCCAGAATGTATGTTTTAGTAAGCAAAAACAGCAGAAACAACAATGCAGGAAGTGTAGTGCACCTCCATGTTTCATATATAATAGAAATATAATGTGCAGAAAAACTTTTGTAAGGTGCTGACCACCGTAAGTAGATCTGGAAAAAAGCAGTTGATTTCAGTCCAACACACAACTGCCATCGATCTCTCTGATAAAATATTTTAGCGAGCTGCTCTCGGCGTCGCCCTCAGAGAGGTTTTACTGCTTGTGGGAGAGACCTTCGCTCAGACACTTGATCTCAGCGCAGTTTCTCTAAATGAATCACAAGGTTAAACAAACCGGTGTCGTTTAAAGAGCCAGTCAGAGGCGATAATGGCCATTCAAGCAGCCGGAGCTCTGAGGGTCACTTTCGTAATGTACTAATGGCCTGTAGTCAAAAGAAATATAACCCACGTTTTCTTTTTTTTATATATACGAGATCGCTTGTGGTTAAAGGGACAATTCACCACTTTTCATGTGGCTGTTCAGTCAGGGTTGAAGGTAAACGAAGTCACTTGAACCAATAAATCCTTCAGCGTGCGCTATATTAACAGAGAAAGCCGAGTTCACAAGCTCGACAAGAGCCAGGAAAGGTTTTGTGGTCAGTTTAACCACAAAGCTTCGACTGAAACATAAACACAACAGTGACTGAACATCCACATAAAAAGAAAGTGGTGAATTTTCCCTTTGAAAGGATAGTTGAGATTTTTTTTGAGAGTGGGGTTCTATGAGGTTCTTAGTCAGTGTTTTATCAGCACAGAAGCTAAGAAAGGTACTGCTGTGGACACCTAGAAAAAAAATTAGAGTTAAATAAAATATTTCTTTTTTCAGACTTTGCTGATGGGAAACTACATTTTAGATAAGTTGAATATCACTCTTTCCACATCAGCCCAACTCCACAGGCAAACTTTAAAGGGATAGTTCACCCAAAATTGAAAATTCAGTCATTATCTACTCACCCACATGTCGATTGAGGGTGGAGTTTATTTTGTTAGTCCGCAAAACGCTGCTGGAGTTTCACAGGAAAACAGCCCTGTAGAATCTGAGAACAAAACAGAAAATGCCTCCATACTGCTCATCTGGTGTAATTCAAGTCTCCTGAAGTCCCCACATCTTGTTTGCACACCGTCACACCACACACACGGTTCAGACAGTGTGCATGTGTATGTGAACGTGGCTTCAAGATGTGGATCTACAGTGAAGATTCAGGTTAAAAACATGGTGTAAATGGGCATTTTTTCAGTCAACTCGGCATGTTAGTTCTTTAGGACACTTGGCTTACACCAGATGAGCAGGTATGAAGGATTTTATGTTTTTATTTTCTTGTTGTTTGTTTGTTGTCACTTAAATTGTGTGGGAGATTCTGTAACACCGTGAAACTCCAGCAGTGTTTTATGGACTAAAAAAAAAAACTAAACCTGACCTTCAGTCAGCAGATGGTAGACCAATAACCCCCGAGTTCTGGGAGGTAGCGTGTTTGTGATACTGTTTGACTTTGATGAATCTGAATTATCCTTTAAAAACACAGAAGTTAAATTAAAATTACTGGTAAAATTATTGACTTGACTTGACAGAGTCTGGTTGGTTTGTGAAGACTGATATTTGGCTTCTTGAACAACTGTTTCCTGTTGGAAAAGGACCATCCGGGTGGCCTGGAAGTTCAGCTGGTAGTGTTTGCCCCAAGAGGCAAGATAGTTAGCAGAGGTAAAATGAAAAGACATTAAATAAATAAATGTTTCAAAAACAGGAACTATAACAGAGAGAAGAGCAGATCAGGTGGAGAATATTTTGAGCAGACATATTGAAAATGAAGCACACGAGAGTGAACTTGTGGTTGTGCGAGTGAATAATAGGGATGTTCGCCTTTAGTCGCCTACACGATTAAACGTGTACTGGTATACTGGTCGTTTAAACTATTTCTCAATATTTTGTTTATGCACAATGGCAGTTAACTGTTGCCTCTAAAATGTTGTATGTACGCCGTAAGCACGTATGACCCGATGATCCACGCAACCCTTAATGTTTATCAGCAAAGTCGGACAGATGACAGCTTGTAAAACCAGTGTGGTTTGTCAGTGTTTTAATCTAGAAAATGGAAATAACGTTGAATGTAGACTGTGACAGAATAAACTGGTATATAATCACTCGACTGGAGCAACAAGTGACCACGTTCAGCACAGACACGGACGTTAACCTGCAAGCAGAGCAGCTGCTGCTGCTGCTAGCACTGCTAACGTTAGCCACACTGTGTAACAGACTGGCAGTTAACGTCAGCTCTGGGTCGTTTACCTGCAGACACTGTGATCCTCTTCAGTTTGAAAAGTTGAAACATTTAGTGAGTTGTTGTCATGTTTTGTAGGTTAACGTGTAATGTTTGTATTGCACAGCGCAAAGTGACACATTTCAGTGGCATTTAAAACACAATTTGGCAATTTTAGGCTGTGATTAACAGCTTCAAATGGCTCTTAATATGCACAGTATGTTTAACATTATCAGTAAATAAATTCTGCTCAATTTTAACTGAACTCTGTGTCTTTATTTAGTGTCAGAATAGTCGACTAGTCTAAATTAAATTTTGCGTTCAATCGACAGAGAAATTAGTCGCCAGGAACATCCCTTTTGAAGAACCAGTGAAGTCTCCACAGCACCTGCTTCCACTAAACAGCACAAAACAGTAAGGTGGTGCTTGGAGTGTTCGGTGTTTTCTGAGGTGGTGCTCGGTATAAAATGTTTGAGGAACACTGCCATAACCCCAGCTCAAAGAATCCAAACTATCCCTTTAACATTCACTCTGAAATCAATAAGTATTTTGATTACTGATTGGTGCATTTTATGTAGAAATCACTTCCTTTTCACAGTCAGCGCCCAGTCGAACCAGTCAGACGCTACACACACACACACACAACTGCTGGAATCAGCACAGCCTAGACTGGATTCATTATTGATGTGAAGAGTTCCACCATAAATACCTGTGGCGCAGGTTTTGATTTATAGTTCAGAGTTGGGTTTTAAAAGGTCAAGGATGAACTTCAACATCATTTTAAACCTTAAACGTTAAACAGGGACGTCCTGAGATACGGAGCTCGAATGCCAGCGGATCCATCTTCATGACAACTGACTTAAAAAACTTTAAACACTGACAAAGACACTGAGCTGAAAAGCTCCAGAAAAAAAAAGTGGACTTAAGTCTGATCACATTTAAAAACGTACTACAATGAAAAAAAAATAAAATAAAAAAGATCAGTCAGTGACAACTTAGAACAATTTTGCTTCTTTTATTCCACCAAGTTATAAAAGTTAAATGATAATTTGTTGCAGTGGCCCTTTAAAGATGTCGCCTTGTGTTTACAACAAGCCTGTAAATGAAGGGAGATAAAACAGAAACACAACAGGGTTCAAAGAGCTAAAATAATCATTAAAGACTATTTAAAGGTTGAATGTAATGAACAAATGATTTTCATTTCATTAGTAAAGAAGCTTGTGTTCAAATTTGCTCTGCATCGACATCTGCAAATCAATCCTATTTCTATTTCCTCTGGTTTATATTGTTCCTATTATTTTTATGTTTTCTCTCGTTTCTATTGTTCCTATCTTTTATATTTCCTGTTGTTTATATAGTTTCCATTTTTTTATATTGTTGTTGTTGTTAGTGTGTCTATTTCACCATCGACTTTGCAGCTGTAACACTGATACAAATGTATCTTCCTCTTTTATCTTTTCTTTATCTGAGTAAATAGAGCTGTTAGTTTTCACTTCCTTGACTGATGAGACTGTAGGAGGGAGGAAAATAACGAGGCAACATGTGGTCTTGTTATGATGTTACCCAGACGTCCTATTGACTTGAAGTGTTTGGATTTTACCAGGTGCATGGCAAATCTCTTGGTTAAAATTAAAACAGCCATTTGCCATGTGGCCAACAGCGGCAGTTTGTAGTTTCAATTGAATTTTATCTCGGCAGCCAGCTATTTGCAGATCATTACACAGGGAGTGCAAGCCCTAGATTGCCACTAGAGCGGCGTCGGCCTTGTGCTGGTTTGTTTGCTCGTTCATTTATTTATGCTATTCAAATCTCAACACCGGTGCTGTTCATTTGGGATGCTAACAAACTGGTTCAAGGTTGTTGCAGTGGGACAGATCGGGAGAGAGAGAGCTAGCAGTGCGTTCAGTGCCAGCTTGCTTCATTTCTGTGCTGGCAGGCTTTATCACACACCCACACTATGTTGCCATCATATAAAATGTTAATTTGAGAAGTGTAACGTTGTGGGACGACGGCTGAATCGCTGCCAGAACACGCAGGGGCCAGGACTGAGGGAGGCAAAGGCCAGCGCCAATGAAGTGGAGAGAGATACACCGTGGCTAGTTGAAGCGCCGGCGGCCAGCTGGACACAACAGAACACACTCGGAACGCAGATGAATGTTTCTGAGGCACTTTGACCGACAGGAGTCAAATATTTCTTCACAGGATTCATTTCTTCTGGGTGGTGTCAGGTCACATGACTCTGCTGCTACTCTGAACCCGCATGAACCCACAGTACACTGTAAAAAAAAAAAAAAAATCATGGAGGACTTTAGTGGAATAAATGTATCTTTTCTTCAATTTAACTTAAAAATACAAGATTTATTCAAGTTAATTAAACTTGAAAAAAAAGAAAATTCTAGTACACTCTCAGAAATAACGGTTCCAAAAGAGTTCTTTCTAAAAGGCTCAGGTTCTACCCACAACCATTTGCTTTGGAAGAACTTTGTTTTTTTTTTGAAGAAAGTGTTTGTCAAGGGTTTTTCATAAGACTGGGGGTTCCATTAAGAACCCTTTTCACCCAAAGAACCAGTTTTAGAAGACAAAGTTCTTCAAGGAATGTTGAAATCCTATTGTACAATGATATAAAAAGGTTCTCTGTAGAACCCTCTTGGTGGGTTGTAGAAAAACTCCTGGACTTCAAAAGGTTCTGCATAGAACCTCCTTGGTGGGTTCTAGATACTGTAAAACCTTTGGAATATAAAAGGAATCTAAGCAGAACCCCCTAAAAGTGTTCTGAATAAAAACCATTGGAATACAAAAAAGTTCTCAGTAGAACCCCTTGAGTAGGTTCTAGATGAAGCCCTTGGAATATAAAAAGGTCCTCCATAGAACCCCCTGAGTAGGCTGTAGATAAAGCCCTTGGAATTTAAAAAGGCTCTCTGTAGAACCCTTTGAGTAGGTTCTAGATAAAGCCCTTGAAAAAAAAGGTTCTCTGTAGAACCCTTTGAGTAGGGTCTAGATAAAACCCTTGGAATTTAAAAAGGTTCTTGGTAGAACCCCAAGGTAGGTTGCTGTTTGCAACCATAGAAAGGTTCTAGATAGAACCTCTAGAGAGGGTTCTGGGTGGAACCATTACACCACAGATGTATTCTCTGTAGAACCTCTTACAGATGGTTGTAGTGATAACCTCAGTGGAACCTTTATGAAATGTTCTAGCAGGAACCAAAATGCTTCAGAACTTATAAACATGAGTTCTTCTAACTTGAAGTCTTTTGACTTGACGTGATGAGTCTTTACTGTCCAGAGTTCAATCGTTAAATCAAGTTTTAAGAATATTAGCAGACTTCCCAGCATGCATTGCTTGAATCAGATTAGTCTGTAATCTTTGTCAGTGTGGCTGAAGAGTCGTTGGTTCAACTTCATATCTTCAGCTTTTTGAACATGTGATGATCCAAAGTACAACTGAATTAATAAAGTTTATTTGACAAGAAAAGTTCAACTTTAAATGTTAAAGGCAGCCTGGACACTCGTGTTTTCAAAGCAGCTACATGAAGTTTTTTTTTATCTGGTTATGAAACCGTCTCAGTTTAATACTGATGCCTCTATATGACCTACATAAGCAAATAAGACCATCAGCAAGAATATTGACTGTTTCTGTATAGTTGCTCTTAATCCCTGCCAGCGGCTTGTGTTCTCCTTGAAATAAGATCAAACGAGCCTGTGTTTACATTTTCCCAGCTGAAGTTACAGTGAGTCACACGTTAGCCAATTAAAAAGAAGCAGGAGGAGATTTTTACTATGTTAATTTTATTTTTGACACACTATTTTGTGGTTATTAGGGTGGAAACACCACTGCTTTTGTCCGCAGGGGCCTCCAAAATCATGAAAACATGAAAGTACCTTGTAGTGGCTTTAAGTTAAAATAAATGGTTTATTTTTACAGTGTATGCTGGCTGGCACAACAGCAGCCCAGACTGACTCTCTTCACTCGAGCTAAACAGTCGCACATGCAAACCGGATGCAACAATAGCTAATGTGAAGCCGATGTTCCATCTTTGTGGAACATTTTCTCTTTTCAGTCGGCACACCTCCACAGATGTTGTGAGACTGTCTAGCTTCAGCGCCGGTGGCCCCGGGGGAACATCTGGCGCCACCCACGATCTGGGATTCTTCTTCTCCTCATGCAAATTTGTGTGAGAGGAAAAGGATTTTAGAACAAATCAGGAGAAGAAAGTGCTGATTGCAGGTCCACAGAGGCGACTTTTTTTTAATGGTTGACCATTCATGACCCTGTGTGGAGGAATGTGCACTAAATAAAGGAAGAAAGATGCAAAAATGCAGCTACGCGTAGCCAAACACATGCAACAGTAAGGTCTGTCTGAAGGGTCCGAAGATATTTTTGTGACGCTAAAAGTGTTTACGACATACCCGAAATAATTCTACTTAAAGCAAATGTTGCTGTTGTCTTGTAAACATATTGTGAGTCCAGTTTTACTCTACTCTCTGTCATTCACGATTTAAAAAAAATAACAAAAAAAAAACATTTTTTATGCCTCAACACCAGCAACAGCTGCGGCATTCTGGGCGTGTTCTCCTCACTCACTTTGCAGTAAGTTGACGAGCAAGATTACCCATAAGTCACTGCGCCAAAATCAAACCATGGAGCTCACGGAGGAGTTTTATACCCCACAAGTAGTTTTATATTTTATATTTATTATAAGTTGAAATGATTAATTTAACTAAATAAAATCTAATTTAATAATATGTGATGTATAATTTTGTTTAATTTAATATATAATATAATTAATTTGATACTGCATATTGATCTGTTTAAATTAATCAAATCACATTTATTGACAACTTATATTGCCTACATTTTGATAGAATAAGTTTTGTAGCCAAAGGTATCGAGGTGTTTTACGACCGGAGGAGGAATGATGTCTGCGTCGGTGACGCTGCAGGATGATCAGAATGGAGGAATTCTGTCAACTGAAGTTCCCTCAAACATGTACAGAACGCACCCGATGTTTTTAGATCGTTCTGTTCTTCTGAAGGTTCTTTTGAACGTCCACTGGAGCTCAAGGATGAGCTGATCAGATCAGATTTTGGTGGTCAAAGGTCACTGTGACCTCACGTCCATCTCATTCTTGTTTATGTAACATCTGTGTGACCTTTTGTCTGCCACAGATTTTGGTCATCAAATGTTACTGGAACCTTGCGGAATATATGTTCTGGGCCATGACTAAAGAATTCATATGCTAACTGGAGCTGCATGATGCTGTAAAAGTTGACTGACGTTGTGATTGCGATGTGATTAGAAGGAATGATGATTTTTGAAATTATAATTTTCCACTGATAAAAAATGTGATGATGTGGTCTGTACCACACAAAGACGTCTTCTTTCATCTGAAGAACAAGACTAACACAGGGCATTGATTCCTGATTCCTCATATATTTTTCCTTTTTCAAAAAACTGCACTTGGCTATACTGCGATTTCAATAAATTACAATTAATTGTGCAGCCTTAACGCCGACTCTGACAAAATTTCACACAAATGTCAATTATATTACAGTTGATCAAAAATGTCGGTGATTACAGAGGGATTACATCAAATATTCTTCTCAGGCTGCCTGGTGGAGATCTGCACTCTACTGAGAGAGCTCTTCTACTTTCATTTCTCCTTTTTATCTTCTCAAGTTGAGCAGTTTCTGTGACTCATGTTTTATTAAACCATTGTATTACCTGTGAGACAAACGAAGCGCTGAAGTTGATCAAAATGATGATCACTGTTCATTGAGATGCAACATTTTGTTGATTCATCGATGTAAGAAAATCAGTTTCTATTTATTTTGATGATTGTTTCATCTTTTCAATCATTTTTTTCAAGCAAAAAATGTCAAACATTTGCTGGTTCCAGCTTCTTAAATGTGAGGATTTGTTGCTTTTCTTTGTCATTTTTGACTGTAAATAAAGAGTGTTTTGCATTTTGGACTGTTGGTTGGACAAAAGAAGCACTACTATCATAACACAAACCTCAACATTAACTACAAGTACGACATGAAGTAAATACTGAGTCCTGAGCTGCCGGTGTTAAGACTGTTCATCTGTCCTCCACCCTGACTGTCACATCTTCAGCATTTCACTGGAAAATATGAACATGACTCTGCTTCAGGCGCTGGCACTAAATGATGCCACCAAACATAAATTGCTAATGTAGATCAGCTCCATATCCTCCATCTGTGTGAATCTGGTGGTCTCTGAGAGTCTGTTGCTCTCTCTGTCTTTGGCCATTTGCGGTGCAAATATTTGGCCCGAGTGCCTGGCACCCGGCGCGTGATGCAACAGGCTGATAAAACTGAATAAATAAAAAAAAACCCACTTCTCTGATATTTTACTGCATTTAAACAGAAAGACGAGCAGAAGGAGAATTACGCAGACAAGTAATTAGATGCGCTGAAATAGCTAATATCGAATAAGACAAAGTTTTCAGTCTGTTCATCTCACTTCAGTTATTTTTATTGGAACAAAATGGGACTGTCAACACGGTCATAAAAACCAACCCCATCTCATCCCAGCTCATCACACAAAGACGTTCTGTCACCGCCCACATGCACATAACATTATTAACCCTACAACCCCGTTTCTCCTGGCTGAAAGTCCCGTGTTTGTTTGAGCCATTCATCCACTCCACCTCCTCCATGTGTGGACTTTCTCCCACTTTATACTACATCAGCAGCCCGGTACATCTCACACAGCCACAGATGGGTTTACATTGAAGTCACTTAACAGCACTGATGGACAGTAACGCGTTACTGTAATCCGATTACTTTTTTCAATGAGTAAAGTAAGGGATTAGAATTGCAAAAACAGTAATTAGATTACTGTTACTTTCCTGCTTAGTTTACTGCATTACTAAACCGTGATTTTGTTTTGTGAGACTGTCTCGTGACAATGACGTATGAGCGGCGCGACGTCAGTGCTAAACAACAGACACATGTAGTGATAAACAAGAGACAACATGGAGTGCAGGAGAGAGCAGGACCATGCAGCGTTTAATGCTTGGAAGTACCGACATTACTTTGAGTTTGACTCGGTAAAAGGTGACAAAAACATTAGGGTCCGCTGTGCACTCTGCGTGGGAAGAAAACTTTTATCTACAGCGAAAAATTCCACCTCAAATCTGAGCAAGCACCGAGCAAGCCCGGCACAGGAATGTGAAACTCACTGAGAAACCGCTGCGGCTACGACATCCAATTCCACCGGGCGAACCACCGAGGGCCCCTCTCCTGCTAAACAGGTGAAAACAGACTTAAAAGCAGTGTTGGTCAAGTTACTTGAAAAGAGTATTTAGTTACTGATTACTGATTACTTCTCCAAGGAAGTTATATGCTGGAATATGCAGAAATATAAGTTAACAGAAGAAAAACTTGCTTTATTTTACTAAAATATGGTGGAATGTGCAGAAAATAGGTTTAAATGTTCAACAGTTTCTTCAAGTCAGAGACTGTTGCATTTAATTTCATTTTTAAATCGAAATTTTTCAATTTTAAATGATGGAATATGCAGAAAGAATAGAATTAGGCTGAAAGGTCTATTGCTTTATAGCTCATTCAGGTTGTGCATCATGTTTTTGAAAAGTAAGTAAGTAAAGTAATCAGTAAAGTAACTGGATTGCTTTCTTGGAGAAGTAATCAGTAATCAGTAACTAATTACTATTTCCAAGTAACTTGACTAACACTGCTTAACAGCCTGATGCCTCACGTTCAGGCGCAAGTTAGGAAGGGGATATTTAAAAAAACCAATCCTGATGACCTCTGCTCAGAAATAACACTCAGCATCGTCTGGTGGACTGAAAAAGACATTTATTTTATTATTCTACTACCAAGATTGAATTCTCACTCGCAATATTAATAATTTACACGATAAAAGATCAACTTGGCATCTGTAAATATAATAGTGTCGCACAAAACACTGCAATACTAAATTGTATGGATTAATTAGCCGTGCTAGCAGCATACTTTTCTGGTAATGT
>JAJHUR010139317.1:0-27457 GCA_027495735.1 Lutjanus campechanus
GTCAAATCTGTGATTTGATGTGCAGTATTCCATCTAGAGTTACCATATATTGTTTCGTTTTTCCTTTTTTCAAATATATACCAATTGTTGTGCAGTAAACGTGTTTATAATGTGTTCAGAGATGATATTTAGAGTGATAAAAAATTTGATTTGGGAAGCACAACATCAATCTTCTAACAAAAGGTTGCCAAAGTCAGGTCTGTTTCTTGATGAGAAAAACAGGAACGAAGCAGCTGATTTCAACACTTGGCGGGGATGTGACAACAACAGTGTTCCCATAGTGACTGATGCCTGACAGCAGTGCCAATTACTTAATGGCATGTAGAACAGCATGACTTGCATAATGTGAACCATCCATCCCCTGCTGCATTGCAGTCAAAACACAAACTGGGCATGGAGTCTGCAAATAAACTATTTTATTTATCTTCTTGAATTGATGTGAGAGTGAATGATACTGTTTATTTAAGATTTACTCTGTGTTGTAACGGCAGCTTCAGAGCACACACCGACTATTTTGGGCTTCAAAGCTGTAAAAGTGATAATGTTACGGTTGTGCAACCACGTCTGGGTTAGAAACATGGCAGTAACTGGAACCTGTGTACTTTCTGTCATCATTGCAATGGATATATGTCATTGCTCAACATGCACTGACCTGCCACACTCCAACAACGGCGTTAGCGATGAGGATAAGAAGAATGACGAAGGGTTCCACAAAGGCGGTGACGGTCTCCTCACCTTCCTCAAACCAGGCCAGCACCTGAGGTCAGAGCAGTAAAGAGTAAATCAGTGACAGTGGGCCTGAGAAACAGCATATGCTTATCAGAACATCTGTATTTAATGCACTGTCAATGGACCATTAACTTTGTTTAAATATCTGCATTGTGTCTGAATGAGAAGAATAATAAGAGATATTTTCAAGGAAGGTGGAAGTTTCTATAGTTTTGTATGCATTTAGCATGATTTCACATTGCAAATGTGAAAGGAATAAAAAAGTGATCATTTTACACATGTTAACCTGTTACCTTGACAGTATTTTTGCATGTCTCAATATAATTACACAATTGATATTATTTTGATGTCAATGCCCCATAACTCCTTGCTCCTTCTGACTTCAACCCTCTCTTTGCGGAGGCCCTTCGTTCCTTCCTTCAGGCCTGACCTTTCCCGAAGGATTCAGTTTCTCTCCTCAGCTTGGGGCTTTCTTAAAATAAACCCTTACCCCTCAGCCCCCCTATACTTCGCTGACCCCCGTCTCTCACTGGCTCCTCAATATTCGCCTTCTAAGGCCATCATGACAGCTGCCCGAAGGGGTGAAAGCTGGGCATAGGAATTAATACACCTCCTGCAAGCCCTCGCAATCTGTCTCCCTCCTCTCAAGTTGTCGTCCTCAAAAATACACAGAGGGGTGGAGGGGACTAAGTTATCTTGACAAAGTGACCACACAGAAATGATCAAGGAGAGCATGTGTACTGGAGGAGTTTGTGTGATGGGTTTTAAAGTTAAATGCAAGTAATTACCTGTTTGAAGATGGCAATATAGAACGTCAAAGGGGCTAGAGATTATTGTGCCAAAACTCATTTGTGGTCATGTCAAAGTGTCTGATCCCACGTGACGTCTCGTGGAATTTGTTGCTACTATTATGTCTGCTACAAACCCTACTACTACTACTACTTGAGTTTTAAACTGAACATGACAGGAATAACCGCATCTAACACTTGTTTACTTACAAAAGAGATGCAGGCAGCGAGCAGCAGGATCCTGACAAGCAAGTCCTCGAACTGCTCAACAATCAGCTCCCAGATGCTCTTACCTGAGTGACACAAACAAATAGACGGAGAAGGAAATTAATGTAAATCAATGGATATTTTTTTTTACAAAGAATAAATGTAATGACTGAAATATGCAAGTGCAAATGGAAGTGTTTATAATATAGACTTGTGATTGTTGTTGAAGATGATGGTCAAAATATAATCATCAGCATCACACAATTAAGATGTTGTCTGCATGTTTTTATTACAACCCTTCTGTGGATGAGGGGCAGTTTGGAGTATTAATGATGGCCCTCCCATCTGGGTGTCAGGTGTCTGAAGGTTCTTGTTCAGACTGACAAATTTCTTTGTAAATGTGGCTGGATAAACACTTACCCTCCTCAGCGGGAAGCTCTGGAGATGGACGCAAAGGTGAAGGAGGAGAAAGGGTGTAGGGGCAGAAAGACAGGGGAAAAGGATGGTTAGGTAAAATGAGTGATGTTCAGAAAAGAAAGATGGTGTTCACTGTGAAACATTTGCAACAAAAATTTGAGAGCAAGGTTTTATTTCTTGGTAAAAGATGATGAATGTGACCTCAAACTCCCTCACTTCCACCTTTTCAAAAAAACAAAAACAAAACAAAACCCTGTGTGCTTTACACTATTGACTTTAAGCATAGTTCCTGGGTGGCTGAAATTAAAAATCCGTTGTAGTGTATTAACCTCCTTTGACTTCTAAGTCTTTAGACAAAACATTATGTTTAATGGCAGCTCTTTAAATTGTTCCAAGGCAACATCAACATCACTGTGAAAACAAGAGTGTCGCTGCTTTTGAACTGTAAAACCATCCTCTATAATCCGCCATTCCACCGGTTATTGATCAGCAATCATATTACGGGTCATTTAGCCATAAGCCATCTAAGGACCTCCCCTTTTAACCCGGCCTAAAATTATCCATCTCTTCTGTTAACGCCTGCCCCATATATCACCCAGGAAGCTTCTTGAGCCATCACCTGTCTCTCTCGCTCTCCAGCCATCTTCTTTGGCTATCTTTAAATAGCTCTTCAAAGCCCTCAAAGTCTCTGCTTCTCAATGTCTCTGCATTTCTACCAGCTGTTGCAACTCCTCTCTAAAAAAGCATCCCATGCAGAAAACTCGACTCAGTGAGTGTCTCTGGAAACTCCACTATAGTTGACTCAGTAAAACACTTGGAGAGACTGTCTTAGCAAAAGCACTTGGTGGAATATTTTCAATGCAAACACTCAGATCTTTCTTTAACTAGTTACCAAACAGTTACTTTGTGAGGTCTTTTTTCTTTCAGTAGGCCTCCCACCCCATCCCTGACTCCCAGTGTTCTCACCATTGTAGCCATACTTGTCCAGGTTCTTCTTGAACTGGTCAGGAGTGAGGCCAGTGTGCTCGTTCACCCCGAAGTAAGTCAGGCATTCTGCCGGCCCCTTTGTGTGTGCGTTCTCCATCCTTTCTGGATAGACAAGGGATTGCCTGTCTAACCGTACCTATCCGCGCTCTTTAACCTCTTGTCGTTCTCTGCAGTTTCTTACCCTTGGTCCACCACCCTCACCTAGAAGTGTGGCACCCTCCAATTCAGGAGTGCTGGACTGACAGAAAGAGCGAATAAGCGCATACACGCTCAGGGTTTTATACCAGCAAAGGGCTCAGGATTGGTGGACACCCCACTGACACACGCCTCCAAATTCCAGCATGGGAGGACATAGTGGGGTGGGGTGGCATTGGGGGGGGGGCGGGGTGCTGGTGGGGCTCGAGGTGGAGCAATGGGGAGGTGAGATGGTGGACTTGGACAGGAACTGGGGACAAGGCTTGGATTTGGAAAGGAGGTAACGCAGGAGCGTGGTGGTGGTGCAAGGGGCTTGAGGGTGGTGGGGGTGGAGGTGGGGTGGGTTGTACCACAGATGAAAATGAGATCTGTTTTTGGAACATGCATGGTCAGTGGAATAAGACGAAGGGAGAAGGTGAGAGAGTGAGACAGGAGATCATCCAGAGGGGAGGAGGAGGGGGAGCATTGAGTGACGGCTCAACTGGTTTCTGCTGAGGAAGGTGGCTGAGCCAGAGGGAGAGGAGTGAACCACAGACTGGAGAGGGGACATGATGGACCAATAATTTAGTACAAGAATTAGCTGGCATTTTTACAAGGACAATATGAGTTAGACATGTCAACACATTGACACATGGAGTTCTCAGCTAAAACTAGAAATGAGAACTTTGTGCATCATCCACTATCATGTACATTCATCTAAAGTTCTGCAGAGCCAGTGGCCACTCATAATAAACAGCCACCAGACCTCTTAATGAACTTAGTTAAGTAATACATGGGAATCAGGGACAGAAGAAAGTGAGTAGAGGAATGATCGCTGGGGAACAGGAATGCCAAGGGGACAGCCAGAGTGTCACACTATCGCACCACAGAGGAAAAGCCCGGGCTGCAGATACAGGGGGATCAAGTTTTATCTCTCTTTTTTTTATGAGGAAGAGCAGGCAGCAGGGAGATATGGAGCGGCTTAAGTAGATGTGCGACAGATGATCCGGCCACAAATTGCTATTGAGTGAGGCACAATGGCCTCTTGTGGTAGAATTAGAGCACTGAAATTGTTTTTGACAAGTAAGAACACACATTTAATAGATAAAATAACAAGTTTCTTTTCATATACTTTTTCATTTGTATTTGTAAATATGAATGGTGACTTATGACTTGATCACTTTTTATTTACCCTCTTTTGTTGGCCTGAATTTTTCTTCTTTCGGACAAAAGTCCATCATCAAGTCTTCATACAGTGAAAACTTAAGTATAAAACTTAATAGTATGATGTCGACCACAGACTGTGTTGATTTATTATTTGTTTTAACAGCAGTAAACAGGGTGCTGGGTGGTTCAGAGTTCTCTGAAGTCAGGCATTCAAGTTGTTGCTGCTAATCAATAAACTGACAGGTGTCCTGCAAGAACAGCAGTGGTCACTGCTCATCACCTTTGACAGCTACAGGACACATTTTTACTGCAATCTATTTATTACTGCCTTATTCTCCGCAGTTTATTTTTGGTCAAACTGCTCCTAGAACAAAAAAGTAACTGCTTTCAGTGTCAGCAATCTGTATGTTGGTGATTGGTTTTACTGTGTCAGATATAATTTGAATTCCTCTGTCACTTAAAGTGCAGCCATCAGGGACCAACTGGATGGTCAGTAAATTCAAAGAAATTGGGTCAAACTAATTGTGATTTGACAGAAACAGAACACAGCAATTTGTCCATAAAGCACTGAGATACGGTATAGCAATGCGGTGACCTATACAAGCAAGGGTCACGCTTCAAAAAATAACAAACATAACTTTAAACTGAATAATAACAACAATGTGACTTTTTGCAATGTCCTGTTTTACATCAGAAAGTAGTGACAGAATAACACCAACAGCACAGTTACTGTGTGTGGCATCATAATAACAATATGGCTGGTCCCCAAATGTTTGATAAATTCTAAATATTCCAGAGGAAAACTGACTTTAGACTTTAGAGAGGCAAAATATAATGACAGAATATACGCTGTACTTTGAATATATCATTTCTTGCAAATCCATGCGGGCTGGGTATAATCGTATGCACAACACAATAAAATTTCACTCATTCATTCATTCATTCATTCATTCTAAAGCACTGTCTTGTATCTTCTTTCACCTTTTATAGCTGACAAACATAACACCTTATTTAAGGAATTGTCATTCATTTAAAATTCACACCAATTTACAACTGAGTTTGGGTGATGATTTTCACAGCCTCCTTGTGACCATGACTATTTACATGACCTCAACAACTCACATCATGGCATGAAGGACCATAAAATGAGCTTTAGGTCCCCCAACTGGCCAGTAAAACTGATAAAGAATGAGTGGTGGAACTAAATGAATATAAATGAATAAAAGCAGCCCTGAAACAGATTCACTGACTTGCTCAGGGACACTCAAGCAGAGCGGATGCTTCCAGTAATGGGAGCTTTAATTCAGGTCGTTCAGTTGAAGGACAGACTCTCAAGTCACAAGGACCCTCAAGGACAGTAAGTGAGGCTGTCAGTTAGTTTGTTCAGAAATGAAGTGAATGAAAAGTAGTGCTGCAACAATTAGACAATTTCTTGTCAACTATTAAACGAACTAATTATTTTGATAATGGGGGAGGAGGGCTCTCAAATTTGAATATTTCCTGGTTTCTAGTCCTCTACATTAAACACAATATTCTTTGGGTTGTGCACAAAACAAGGTATTTAATGATGTCACCTTGGGCTTTGAGAAACGGTGATCTTTGTGTGATTTGTCTGACATTATGGACCAAACAATTAATCCATGAATCAAGAAAAATGGTAGCCAGATTAATCACTAATGAAAACAATCATTAGTTGCGCCCCAAATAAAAAGTCAAGCCCATTATGTTACTTTATACTGACCTTATGACTCATCAGCATACTTTCTGTGTTGATACTGCACAGACACACCTCTGTCTTGTTGTGTTTGTGAGTGTCTCCAAACAACTGGGATAAATATTTATATGAAACATTTAAATATAGAATTTATATTTATACATTTGTATATACATTTCATGAGTCTGAATCTTGTATATCTGCAGCACTTCTGTAGTAACCACTATTGATATACTATATAACTATGAGGGGATACTGTATTTACAGTATATACATTATTAGGCTATTTGTAACACAAACATGAGCTTCTGCTGCTCCTCCACAGAGAATGCCTAAAATAGGAAATTGTTTTTGTGGCAGCTTTCAAGTTTCCAATCAGCTGCTGGTGGCCAACTGACCCAGCCCTCCGGCCTGCTGCTGCTGAGGGGCAATTCCTTTCCCGAAAAGTACAGTAGCTCTACAGTATCCATGAAGTAGAAGTGAGCAGGAACATCAAGAGCAGAACTTTGGTCACAGAGTCTAAACACCTGTTCTCTTTTGAAAAGCTATAGTGTATGCATGCATATAATGTATTAAACTTTGTTTTGTGTGTGTGTACATAATGATTTTGTGATTAGTATGATGATGAGATGCAAATTCTACTCCACAGTAAGTGAGATATCTACTGTACACACCATCCAGATCTGTAGCCAAGCTGAACTGTAAACCTGGTTAAATCATGGTTTAGCTTTAAATTACATTGCATCAAACTTTGCATCAACTACCTTAAAATTAAGACACATTAGATTTAAACTCTCTTTAAACCTCATTTTAGTTTTTAGTCTACCTAGATTAGCCTATATTTCATTGTTTCACCAAAACTTTAAACTCTCTCTGTCAAGCCAGACAGCTAGCAAACAATATAACATTTTTTAAAACTGAAGTTTTTTTTTTTTGTTGTTGTTGTTTTTTTAGCCAGCCTGCAAAAAAATGCAACATTTTGTTAAGGAATAGTTAATGGTTTTACCCCGACTTTTTATATTTACTAGCTCCCGATAGCACTTGAAATTACTACTGGTAGCCTTAACATTAAAACTAAGTACATTAAACTTCAAAGGGGGAATTTTCCCAGCATCATCAAGAAAAACAAACAAACATTTGGCACTAACTTTATGTTATATGAACCTTTTTATTATTATTTTTTATCTCAGACATATTCTTAAAACACTGAATTCTTATTCTGTTCTGCCAGTGTCCCCATCTCTGTTTTATCCAACCATTCTCCAGGCCTCAGCTGTTGTGCAGCCGTTGACCTCTGAGATTTGGGGGCTGTGATAGGGGTCGGCCTGTCAGTGTCTCCCTCAGGGTAGAGCAGTGACATTTAACTCAATATCCCAGAAGGATAAGGTTTCTCCCTTGCTCCCCTCCATCTTCCGCCTCTGTCTATCTCTGAAGTGTCAGTAGCCTGTGGGTGCAGGGGACTACTACAGTGTAAACTCCGGCAAGCTGGGACACCCATCACCTCCAGCTCCCACCGTGGCGCTAACATGCCACGCCCTCATGCCAGGCTGAGGGATCACCATGTGCCGCCTTAACCCACCAAGCCCTCCCTCCTCCTCCCTCCTTCTCCTCCACTTGTGAACTCTATACATGTTCCCAGTTCTGTACAAGTGTTAAGTGCTGCAGGGGTGCAGCTGTACGCACGCCTATCTTATGCAACTAAGTCTGTCTCTGCTGACTTGCACGGCACAAGCAAAGTGAGAGGGACAAGGCGACATTTGTCACTTAAAGACATAGAGCCAGTGAAGATGGACATATTTCCTAAAGAAGGTTATTGTCATTAACAGCACATTATGTGGGCTGAAGGTTATCTAGCTGATCTACTGTACATAATCCATTTATAGGTGAAGGAATCCCCCTTTGCAGTAGTTGATAGTCATAAACAGGCTTTCATTAATCTAGTCTGAACTCTCTGGTCAGCCAGGCAGTGTAATTCTAATGCCTAAGTAAAGGGATAGCTTGGACTTTTTGTGGGGTTGCATGAGGTTCCCATCCATAGTCCATGCTCCTACCTTAGAGAAGCAGCAGGGGTGTCAGTGTAGGAAGCTAAGTGATGTACTGCTGTGGACAGGGTCAGCAGCAGGACATATTTTAGACACCTAAAAAGAAGCACACCAAAAAAAAACAAAAAAAACATATGCTATATGCAGAATAATTTTACCACTTTACCTTGCCATAAGACAGGGTTTTTCTGACGTGAGACCACCATTATACTGTATGCCAAATAAAATATGAAAATATGAGCCACTAAAGTCACACAATAACACAAACAAACCAACCAAGGCAGCAGTAAACCAGCATCTCCCCTGTTCTGCAAAGTAAAATTGTTGTTTTTTCCAAAGGAGTCTGGTTGCTTTGGAGAGAGCAATATTTGGCTTATCTAACAGTGGTTTCTTGACCAAAAAAGAAGCTGTTTGACAGCATGGTAAAGTAGTGAAAATATTCTAAATATTGTGTACACTTAACCTTGGGGCTGCACAATATGGGAAACAAAATGATATTGCATGAGATTTTGCATTTGTAATATCATTCATAATCAGTGGGAATTATCATTTTTGATTCTCAATTTTAGTTTATTTCCATTGAAAAACATTATAATCGTGATGATGTGACATTTGTTGGGGTCCATGCCACACAAACATGTTTTCTTACATCTAAAGAACAAGATTTGTAGGCCAGGACATCTCTGCAGCACTTCATTATAATGGTCCTTTATCATACATTATTCCTTCATCAAAAACACTGCAGCTTCTGTGATTTGGAAATTGCACTTGGCCATATTGCAATTTCGATAATATTTCGATCAATTGTGCAGCCCTACTTTAACTGAAAGATTTTTTTAGGTGGCTAAAATAAGTTTGGCTGCTGACCCTGACCACAGCGGTACATTGTGTAACTCCCTACTCCGGTACTCCTGCTGCTTCTTCAATCTGAGGGAACACTGACCTCCATCTACAACCTTACTTCAAAAAAATCTGAACCATCCCTTTACGTGACACATTGTAATAGTGATTAAAACTCAACTTTTTAAAAATAACACTCCAACTCAAAAGGCTTTGAGCAATAAGTTAAGGGTTAGGGTTGAGTGCAGTGGATCATTACATCCATAACCTGAAAGTTTCTTAAGATCGTTAACTTTTGTGCACTTGCCAAATAAACTAGGAATAGGAAACCAAAAGATTTGCTGTCCGACAACACAAAATTAAATAATGTGTGGTACTGACAGTGAGGACATAATTAGTACTGGGCAATAAGGCAATGGATAAAGGAGCTACAGTGTCGGTGTTAGCTGGGCACTTGTTACAGCATTAGCTAATAGTAATAATAGAAGTGGCAGCTGAGTCTCTGAATCCGGAATTCCTCACAAGATATAAATAGAGCAGGTGACACTGTGCTGCTGGCCATGGCACCACGGCAGCTTTGCGGCTTTTTTATTTCAGAATGCTGGACCTTTAGCTCAGGCTCGTAAGTCTAACTTTCATCTATTGGGAGAAAACAAGATAGGATGCTGGATGGCACATTTGACTCCACGGTGTCATCAGTATCCATGTGGTTCATTGGGACGAAAGAGTTCCTGGTTGTTCACACCATTCCACACACTTAGGGCTGTACTATATAAGCCACGGGGGAGCCGACGGGAAAGTGAGCCCGTTGATCGAAAATGGCCTTCATTTTTCTGATGGGGTGTCATTTACTTGGCTGGCTCTGCATTTTTAGAGGCCGGTTGTTAATTTACTGGCAAAGATACTTTATTGGGGGACTGGAGCTCTGCAGAATCAAGCACAGCATCATGTTTGCTTCACTAGCTGAGTTCAGTTCAGATTTCACTTGCAGCAGCCTCGAGTCGTTCAGAGGCATCACAATAGAGTTTGTGTTGTAGAAGCTACACAAACAGTCATTTCAATATTTAAACTGCAGAAGTTTGATCTACTATGGTATTTAGTCTCATTCCCAGGTCATCAACTTTAGATTGGTGGCTGGAAGATGGTTGAGTGTTGAGACTCATTCCCAGGTTGTGAAACACTTTGGGAATGAGACTCGTCACCAGCTAGATTTTCTAAAACCTGAAAACAGCAGAGCAGAAGTCTAGTTTTCTCAGAGCACATGAATTACATTATGTTTAAAGTTTATTATGGACCGTTTGCCCAATGACTCCAAAAATAAACTGCCTACCCCAGCTTTAAGTATATTTTTAGAAAAAAAAACGCTGTTGTTTCTCTTGGTTGCTTTTGCAGGAACTCGCTGCACTAGATTTTTTAAAATTCATTCTTTTAATTATGTTGATATAGTTCAAGATGTTACTCACTTCTCAAGCAGTAGATACTCTGAATTAAATAATTCTTTGGCCACTTCCGTCACTCATTGTTTTTAGAAAGTAATAATACTTTCTTCACCTCTGATGAATTCATCAAGTCAACAGTCAACCACACTGCCGTCCTTACAATAAAATTACTGGCACAGTTCCATCTATTAGGGGGATTATATTTCACAAGTGAAAACATGCTTTTATGTTCACACAGTTTAAAATGAAATGTGTGTTTCCAAAACAGCAGGCTGCGCAGATTTTACACAGGTTTTTTCTGGGACGTCTGCACATGAACAAAATCCTTCTGGAGTTTCATAATAGCAGTCATAAATTAAACCGCTTAGTATTTCAGACCAGCATAGCTGAATGAACTAGCATGTACAGTATTTGGTATCATCTGAAAGATGAACTCTTATACTACATCTTCAATGTCTTGTCTATTTTGAGTACACTTATCCAACCAAGACGCTATTTCTTGGTTGATAGCTATGACTGATGAGGCATGTCGCAGCCACGAAAATGGACTGGACCCCGTAATCTGTGAAGCAACATTTGATTTTCACCTTCTTCTAACTATGACAAAAACACAAAATTTAGAGTTATAATTCCTTAGACGTACTGCAAGAATCTGAGACCATCTTAATCACATTACCTTACGCACAGAGGTTTGGAAAAGGTAACAACTGATTCTGCATTAGGATATTAGGAAATGCATGTGTAGCAAATTCTTGAATTTCCTGTTTTTATAGAATTCCTCAGAAATATTATTGTGGAAGACGTACAAGTAGGGGCTTCATCTTTCACTTTATTTAACTATTTAAGCAGAATTATTCCTAGTAAGTTACAGAACAAGGAAAATCAATTTCCATTTTAAAAAGTTACACTTTAAAATCCAAACCCAGCCCCCTCAGCTATAAACCTCACCTCTCACCTCGGTGGTCCTGTAAAAGGAAGGCTAAATGATAGATGCCTTGAAGAAGGCTGTTGATGACAGGAAGACGAATGAATGCAAAAAGAGCCAGAGAAATGCCTAAGAAAGAAATGGGATCCTTTTTTGATAAATATAGAATGAAGACCGGTCAAGAGAACCAAAGATCTAAGTGCTAAGAGCTGCATGGCTCAACGGAGCCGCTGTGCAGCAACACAAGTTGAATATGACTACTTTCATTAAAAAATATTTAAACTAATAGCAGTTTATTAATGGAAATAGAATTGTATACGAAATGTTTTCACAAGTTAAACATAGACCACCATGGTTACTTTTAGGCACACATCCAGCTAATTTGAAATGTTATCCACCCCCAGGGAAAACGTACAGCAAGAAGCATTTTGTTGAACAAAGCTCGTCAGAGCTTCAGTCTCATAGTTAGGAGGATCCTCTGACTGGAGGAGTCTAAGGGGCTCAACAGCACCTCCCTGTGGACAACAGCTGAACATATCCAGACATACTGATTGTTCACATAACGTCAGAAATTACTGCAGCTGAATAGCAGTTTATGTTGTTTTAGAAAGCATATGGCTTGAGTTGGCATGAGAGGCCAAATCTTCCATTTCAGTGGTCTGATTCTGTTCAGGCTAGATTACCACATATGCTTGATGAGAGGCCCCTTAAAAGTAATTTACTTAATTTATGTCATTTGAGTTTTGGTCTAGTTAAAAATTCTTAAGTCAGTTTGTTGCTTTTAAAGGTCCTCTTGTGTAGCAGGTATTAGCCCCTAATGAAAAGACAACAATTTCTTTAAATTGTTAATTTTCTACAAAATTGATTAACTCTTAACTCAAACAAATCCAGAGTGACTGACCAAAATCTTTTTAACCAAGGACATGGTATATTAGGAACCATAAAATGTCCTTGAGTTCAAGTTAAACATATTGTATGAAGACGCAGAGTACAAAATTGACAAAAAATAAATTAATTTAAAAAAATGAATAAATAGTGATATAATCTAAATCAATCAATTAGCTGAGACAGAAAAATACCCGCCAACTAATCTGATGATTGTGTAATTGTTTAGGTCACATTTCAGGCAGAGATGAAAATAATTTGCTGGTCCAAGCTTCCAAACGTGAGGATCTGCTTCTTCTTGTCTTTCGTCTTATGTGATGATAACCTGAATATCAGATTTTGTGTTATTTGACAGACATAACAAATCAGTTTATGGCATTACATTGGGCTTCTCAGACATGTTAAAGCCTTAATGATTAAGAATGGACAGATTAATCACTAGTGAAAAAAATCATGAGCTGCAGCCCTAAAACAAGCAAATGCTTTTTTTTAAAGCTAGAATTACTGCCTCAAGGTTCTATGCCTCTGTCAAGATGCAGTTTATATCCATGTATTGATGACTTTGAAGGAATTTATTAAAAGGTATTAAGTGTATTTTTTGGAAGTACTGATGTGCACCATTCTAGTGAATAATTTCCAATGAGAAACACGTCTTCACTTCGAGACTATTTTCACAGAGGAGTAAAGAGGACTGATAGAGAGCTTCATCACATGGTGCAACAACAATCACCTTAAGCTCAATATCAGCTAAATCAATGAGCATGCGGGGGATGACGATGTTTCAAATATGGATGTTGCTGCAAAGAAAATACAAATTCTGAAATGTGGATACTTCAAATCTTCAACGATGTCAGTGAAATTGACCTTTGGCCTCATATATGTCATCAATTCATTATTGTATTCTATTAGAAGTATGAAATCTTGTCACAATTAGTTCATGAATGCTGGAGTTAGGACCAAAAATGTGTTTTGTGAGGTCACAGGGAGCTTGACCTTTGACCACCAAATTCTAATCAGTATATCTTTTAAGTCCAAGTGGGACATTTGTCCAAATTTAAATGAATTCCTCAATGTGTTCTTTATATATTGCTTTCACAAAAATGGGATGGAAAACATAATGCCTCCAGCCACAGCTACTGCTGGTGTGGAAGGATAAAACTCTTATTTTATCTGGCTTCTTTTAACAATGACAGTTTAATGCAGGTCATTTTTACTTTCTTTAGGCAAGGTCCAATCTAAAAATTGGAAACCGTCATTGTGAAAACCTGCAGGATGGAAACATATTTAGTAACAAGCCGAGTTTGAATGTGCACATTTAGGTACCCATGTATGTGTACAAGTGACTGGTGTTTAAAGTGGCCTTTTATTTTCTATTTTCTTCATATTTTTCTTTATCATTTGCTCCTTTCTACCTCTATTTTTGACTCTTGACCTGTTGTAATGAGTGAATTTCCCCAGGATGGGATCAATAAAGCTCATCTTAATCTCAACAATTCAATCCTACAAATTGTTAAGTCACAGCCAACTCCTTGTACTATGAGGGACTGATAACCAGATATACAATCAGCTTTTTGCAGGTGATTCATTCAATTCATGTTCATAACATACAACAGATGACAATAAAAATCACTAGTAGACATTGTAGCTCAGATTCTCGCTTTATTGGTCAACTTGATGAAAGACTACAAAACGAATTCACAAAAAATCTCTTTCAAGTAATCAAATCTGTACAAACCTAAACTGTATGGGGTTTTTACAGCTCTGGCTCATATGAATCTGAAGAGTCATACGCATGTGTGTGTGAGTGTGTGGCTAAGCATGTGTCTTGCTCCTGCGAGACAAGGTGACACACTCTTTCCTGTTCAAGGACAAGGAGACGCCACACTCAGGCAAGACACTGCATGCACACGCACACACACACACATGCACACACCTGTGTTTGAGATTTTACAGTACAGAGGACAGGGAAAACAAAATACTTCCCCCCTCCACAAGTACACACACACATCACCTGCTGGCAGGGGTTTGCTGCTTAATTCATCAGGTCAGCAATCTCCCACTGTCTCCCAAACCCTGCGTTTCAGTCAAAATTACTGTACAGACAGACACTGTGGTTTCAACATTTCCACGGGAAGAGTGGTCAGAGAGAGGGGAAAGTATAAATCTCTAATACTCTCACACAAAATGTACACGTGCACACATGATTTTAATGCTCACCGGCAGACGAGACGCAGCCATCGTCTGCGCACGCACGCACTCACTCAGACAATTCGTAACATTAAATGTTTTAAGAAGTACAGATAAAAAAGGAAAAAAGCCCTGGGTATAGGTTTGATTTCTGGCTGTTTGGTGAAAGAAAGGAGAAGAGAGGTAGAGAGGGCAGGAGGGATGGGTTGGAGGTCGAGGGCAAACTACTGGTGTCATTTCTTAGCTTTCCTTGGAGGAGTGACTGGGCGGCCAGAGCTCATGCCCCCACTACCATAGAACAGCTTCTTGTCTGCAGGTTTGAGAATCTGATGAAAAAGAGAGAGAGACAACAAAACTGAGCAAAAATCAGCAACAAAACGCTTTGTACCTTATTAATATGCAAGGCCGGTTTTGTCCCAATTTGAATCATCTGAGGGGTCTGGTTGATGTCAGGCTTACCTGGAATGAGCACATGAGGGTCTCGTCTACGCTCATCATGGCTCCAGCATTGTCGAACTCACCGCAGTAGTTTGGAGCTGAGAACAGTGTCACAAGCTGCCTCTTTGCAAAGAACTCATATCCATCCTCAACCACCTGAAAAGAGATAAACCAAGAAGTTGTTGTTTTTTTTTAGATTGAGCACAACTTCAGACAATTATGTCTCACCTCTGTACAAAGTACGCTGCACAGTTAATCAAACTACTATCAAAATCGCAATAAGGTTAAGTGAGGTATCAAAAACGCAGATTCCTGCAATAATTTTATTAAGGAAAAATGTGTGATAAAACACCATTATAATAAAGTATTGTCATGGTGCAGGGATGTCCTGGCCTACAAATTTTGTTCTTCAGATGTAAGAACACATTTTGGAGAAGACAGGCATCACGTCATGATGATTTTTTAAAATTGCAAATATAAATTGTGAAGCAAAAACTGCCTTTTCCACAAATCACATCGCAACTGCAATATCTGTCAAAATAATTGCAATATGATTTTTTTTAATATTGGGCAGAACCACATTGTAGACAAGACAAGACATTACAGATACATTACTATCACTTGAGCTGCCTACCTTGTTATCAGTAAAACTGTGCTGAAATCCAACTGTGCTGAAGTGGCCAGGAGTTATCCAAGTATTTCAGCAGTTCCACCTTACTTTTCTTCAAATATTCCCTAACAGCTGGACAGGCTTGTTTGATAAAACTATAAAAGGAGTTTATGTAAACACAAGTAGGAAAGATTCACAACACTAAAATAAGGTAGAATCAAACCGTAACAGAGTAGTAACCATCCACCCTCTTCATAGGGTTTTTAAGGGTTAAACTAAACATCATTGTCTCTACAAAAGCTCCTCGCCCAATATCAAGTTCCACACCCAACTCTTGCCAGTTTAACCAGCTGTACAGAAGAAGGGTGGCTCACTTAGTAATGCATTCATTTGTTTTATTTACTGACTTTCATTGCTACTACAATAACATCTACATTCTTAGGATCTGGTTTGTGGACTGACCTGATGAGCCCGACAAATGAGGTCCATGTCGTGTTTGTGGAGGAACTTTGTGACCACATCAGCGCCAAATGTGAAGGACACACCACGGTCGTTCTCACCCCAGCCCAGCACATCTTTGTCCGGGTCAGCCCACAGCAGGTCACACAGGAGGCCCTGGTCAGGCACATCAGTGGGGCGCATGACCCTTCGGACCTGCTCCATAGACTGGAGGTCTGGGGATAGGCCTGCAAAAGTTTAATGTAAAAAAAATGTTTAGCATCTATGATGTTACCCATCAGTACATTTCTGAATGTCCTGAGGCCTGGGTTTGATTTAACAGCTTGCTTTCAGTTTAGAATTATAAGACAGAAACCAAAATCCAAAACTAGACATAAAAAAGGACAAGAATCTAGAGGATCTTAGGTGAGTCAAATAAGGAGCATCCATGGTTACATAATAATAATCCATAAAGAGAGGCCTGTGTGTGTGTGAGAGAGACAGGCATCTCAACCTAGCTTAGAGCTGTACGATACGATTTAAAACAATGCCATGACACAAATACATTATCTTGATATATATTTGCATATAAAACATTTACTGAAATATGAAGACCTCCAATTGCCCTAATTGCATTTTTGCCTTTATTTGATAGGGACAGCTGATAATATGACAAGAAGGGGGGTAGAGAGAGAGAGGGGATGACATGCAGCACAAGGGCCACAGGCAGGAGTTGAACCACCGCCCGCTGCTGAGGACTGACAGCCTCGGTACATGGGGCACGTGCTCTGCCAACTGAGCTACAGGGGTGCCCCAATTTTTAGATTAGTTGTTTTGACTGACATAAAATTAATCAGCAACCATGTTAATAAACTCTCAAATGTGAAGATTTGCTCAAGTTTTCTTGTCCTATAAGATTGTTACTCTTTGGGTTTTGGATTGTTGGTCAGACAAAACAAGAAATCTGAAGACGTCAGTCTTTTGGTTTTGGGGAAATTACTGGACATTTTTCAGTATTTTAAACCCTGAACAATATAAAAAATGTTACCTGCAAATTAATTTACAGGTATAATCCACTGGAACATAAGAAATACTGACTTTCCATCTATAAAACAAACATTTAATTATGTATTCCTCACATCAATATGAGTAAAAAATGGATTGTGGCTTTAATTGCAATGTCTCAGCAGATGAAAAATTCTAGCAAACATACAATATCCTTTCTGTGTGCTCCGTCTTATGTAACTTGGTACGTTCAAAGAGGGAGGTGGTGTTTACCCTCATGATTATCAGTGCCTGTTTACATATTTTGTGTAGCGAGATAGCTGCAACTGGCTGTTGGTGTCCTGCCGTCTGAGCCCTTGGGCCCTTTTTATTATGCTATTCTTTGTTTTAAAAATATATGCCAAAAATATATAACAGTGTGCTATTTCTAGTTGTTTTCCTTTCATTAAAAAACAAATGTTCTTGTTAATTCTTTAACCTGTCCTGTTTTCACATATTTTTCTACTGTCAAGAACCTTGAACAGAAGGATAATCTCTTAGTTTTGCTAATCAGACATAAAGGGTGCTCTATAGTCATGACTGCTGAACAGGGTGAGGATGTTATGTGTTATGAGTGTATTTATACACTCATAACAAGAAATTAAGATCCCACACAGTCCGGCAGGTCTGACCATTATGTTGACAGTAACAACAGCACAGAGGCGAGCTTTTGTGTGTGAGCGCTCTGGATAGACGCCAAATGAACTGTTTGATGAGGATACCTCCATGGCAACAGAAGATCTTCTCATCAACAATGGCCGCGACAGGCAAACAGTTGAAGCAGTCAGTGAAGGTCTTCCACAGCTTTATGTTGTACCGCCTCTTACCTGCAGGAGGAAACCACAATTACTTGGTCACAATCTAATCTTGAGACCAATAAAATCGCAACAGCTGCACATATTGCATCACATTAGAAACACATTTTACATAATCCTGGCTCTGTAAATAGCAAAGAGAGGCATGTGATTAATCACTAGAGCCTGATCATGCTTCTTAGCCCGAAGCGTGCTGTACTGAGAGGTTATCTGTGTTATGGCTTTTGTTACTGCTAATAAGTCAGTTTCCCCATCAGGTTTAAAAGAACTGCTTTAACTCAGATTCATGATTTATTAAAGTTTGCATTGCCTTTCTGAACATATGAAATAATTTCAATTGTATACTCATTCCAAAGTGCCAATACAATCTCAAAAACTGGTAAAAGCTGATGCACAATTACAATAACTTTGATTCTGGCCCTTAGCCAGTATAACCTGTATTAAGAAAAAAAAAAAAGGAAAGAGAGATAAGCATTAATTTCTTCACTCCAAAATGCATGTTATGACACATACCCATCAAGATGATAATTATAAGACAAAATGAAAGAATCATTAGTTTTCAAAACAGACAATACATTCGTCATAAAATATCTAAAATCAATGTGCTGTGCATCTGGACTTACACCAGAATGGATATCACTTACTCAATTCAATAAAGTAGATCTGAGTTTATTTTGTCTACTCTTTAACCACTTTCCCTTTTCTTTTTTAATGGCTTGAACATTTAAGAAAAAATTATTCAGTCTTGGGTTTACATTTTTAGCAAACTGCTGGTAAACACAGATTGTAAAATTAATGTGTCTGTTTATGTATGCATGCCGCATGACTTACACTCATCGTAGAAGCCATATATTCTGTTAATGGAGGCGCACTCATGGTTTCCTCTTAGCAGAAAGAAGTTTTCTGGGTATTTGATCTTGTAAGCCAGCAACAGGCAAATGGTCTCCAGGGACTGCTTGCCTCTGTCTACGTAGTCCCCCAGGAACAGGTAGTTGCTCTCTGGTGGAAAGCCCCCATATTCAAACAGCCTCAGCAGATCATAGTACTGCCCATGAACATCACCTGATGAGACAAGCATAGAGTGGAAACAGCAATGTTGGTCAAAGGTATGATTATCATGCCGTGTGTATGTGCACAACAAAAGGTAAGGGACTCGGATAGAGGTACAACAACACTTGGCACCTGCAAATTAACAACGACGCCGCTTCAAACCATGATTGGCCATGCATTATTCTAAATGAACACTTATTTTGCTGGTACTTAACTTGTTTTTTTCGTGATGAGACAACCAAATTCATGAGAAAGCTTGCGTTTAGTGTGACGATGGTTGTGATTGTAACTACAGTGCAAACTTGACCAGTCCTGAAATTTGCACACGGTTCCTTTAAACTAGCATTATGCCATTAAGTGGCATCAAGCAGTATGACACAGGAGGGACACTCCAGAGAAACTTGGAGTGCAAAACAGCACTGCTCTGGCAAGCCAATATTATAAGATTATCCCTATAGTTCTGTAATTATGTGGCAAGGTCACAGCCATGCACTGTACACTGTCCTTAAAATTAAATTGTTTTAAATCAACTATCCTTTGAAAATGCTATCCTTTATAGCATCTGGTTTTAATAATGCGTAGCATAATATGAATGTAAGCTTTCTCATTACAGTCAAGCACTATAAGCTTCAACAGCCATCTAAGAGTGTTTGTAAATGCAATGCGACCACACTTGAGAATTCCCTTGACTCCAAAGAACACAACTAAGCCTCACCACAAATCTTAAGGGGGGCCTCAAGTTCGAGCAGGATTGGCTGGCTGAGGAAGATCTCCCGGGATTTGAGGCAGAGACCACGGATTTCATTCTCTGTCAGCTGAACATTTTTGCCAGGTCTGGAGCCTTTCACTGTGAGAGAAACAAACAGCAAGAGTGAGCAATAACACACTGAAAACAAAGAACCATAAACACAGCGGAGTATTATTAGTAGTCATTTGGTATAGGGAGCAGGAAGTAGAACTATGCTATTCAAAAACAGTCTGCAAAAATATGTTGAAAATATACAAGTATTTTTCAAAGAACAGAGGGATACTGCATTTTGTTTCAGAAAGGGAAAAACTGAATTCGCATGTTCTGTGCAAAATAGGGCAGACTGCCACGGACAATTGGCTCATGTTAATATGCAGTGTGCTTGCCGTTTAGTATTCCATCGTGATATCTTTACTCCATAATCAGAGCCATCATGATCCCAACAAAATATGTTTATTTTTTTGTTGTTGTTGTTGTTGTTTTAACAAAAGGCAATTTGCATTTTATTTAGCACATTTCGTTTATCATATAAAAAGTCACTTTTTGACTTCAATGTATCCTTCATGTTTTATTTTGGTTGAATTTTAAATTTCTAAATTCAGCTTCAGAGCACAAAAATAGAGGTTTGGTGTAATTTAGACACAAATCTTTGAGCTTCCCCATACATAATGAAAACAGAAAAGACTCATGACTTTCTCATAGCATCCCGGGGGCTTTTACTTTGATAGAGGGCATTTTCAAAATTACATTTCGGAGCTCTTCCTATGAACACAACTCATTTCGATGTAAATCTCGAAACAAAAATATCACGGAACCACTATAGAGTAACTCAGAAAATTCCACCTGATGATATAGTATAATAAATTTCAGCTTTAGTCCAGTTTCCAGTACGAAATGTATTAATCTTTTGACCCTACTGCCCAAGAGCATTTGGCTAGGCAAGGAAAGCAAATCTTGCACACGGATCGTTTGAAACACAAGCACGTTATGGACCAAATTACACATTTGCAAAAGGATGTGCATTATGATTACGTTACAATTTCAGGTTAACAACTTTAACTCCCCCGATGTTTAGCGTTAATGTGTGAATACATAATCGAGCAGGGTAAAACATGAATATAAAACGTTTACTAGGGAACAAGAGATGTTATTTTTTGTGAGAAGGATGCTACTGACCAGACACAACCAATGGTCAATTCAAACCCTGTGTTTCGTTAGCACGAAGCAAAAGATGAACTTAACTTGCTAACGTAGCATAGCTGGCTATCGTTGTCTAGCCTGTTAGCTAAAATGGCTACCTCGGTGAATAAATATCGAGCGAAATAATGTCTTACCTTCCAGCAGACGTTGTATAATGGAGTCGATGTTCAACTTGTCGGCTTCTGCCATGCTATTCCCCTATTCCGTTTGGTTTCTAATAACTCCTATGAATTCAAGACGTAGTAACGTTAACTGTTAACTGGCTACCGAGTTACCTTTAGCTCAACTAGTTTAGCGTTAATCGGCTATCGTTAGCCCGCTAGCTAGCTAACCTTGGGGCAGAATTGGCAACCTCAAAAATTGAGGCTGGACGCTGAATTTTTAAAGATGTGATGGCTGTCATGTACTTCGGCAATCCGCAGTAGTCAAATATTTTCCACCAAGAATCCGAATTCACTGTAAGCGTTCGTATTTTCTCGTGACAACGATATTTCTGCCGTAGCTACTAGCACCATGCCATCGACAAAAAAAAAAGGCTAGACAAGCGTTAGCTCAAAGCGAGGTTGAACGGAAGAGGGCAGGCAATCCCCGTGGTCCTATTGGCCAGTTTTGCTAATAGGCGGCATTTGAAGGACTCACTCTACTCTCTGATTGGCTCTTCGCGACGCCGGTCAGCATTTAGTTATCTCAAACCACAATGTAAAAAGGGCAATCATTCTCGGATATATCTCACGTTTTGCATTGCTTAAATTGAAAATTTGATCAAATACTGCAACATGAGCCGTGTTTGTCCACATTTACTCAAACGTTCGCCTTTACATCGCTCTGTGTTTGTTGCGCAGTAAAGCGACACCCACGGAAGTGACCAAGATGGGAAGGGTTGACGACGTATTTTGGCATGACGCAATGTCCTAGCGCCTGGCAACACGCACCGAGTGATTCATTCTGAAGTTAAGAGATGGCTTAGCTAGTTTGCTACTTCACTAAAATAAACATGACTCTAACTCGGATAAACGTTAACTCATCTACTTTACGTTAATTATACTTTTGTTTATATTAACCATACAACCATCCGACCATGAAGTTACTCCATAAAGACATAGAAAAAGATAATGCCGGGTGAGTGATTGGCGACAGCTAATGTTAGCAAGCTAACCAGCATGCTATTTTGCAGCTGACTGTACATGTGTCAAAATTAGTCGTGGTCGTGGTTAATCGTGGATTGTCCATTTGTGATTTACATTCAGCTGTACCAGCAGAAACGCGGAGAGTCTTGGATTGGTGTGGAAATAGTCCCTTTTATGTTAATATGTAATAACACACAGGACACGAATTATAACAGCATAGATTGTGCCACACGGATATAGCTTTCACTTAAATGACTAGGCACACGACGACAGTGAGTCAACAAAACAAACCCCATTTGTGTTACATTGATGTACACTTCATGATTACAGTAGCATGGATGCTTCTGCATTGCACCATCTATGTCATTGCCCTTAATAATGGCTTGTTGTCTTCAAGTAAGAGCATATCTACACTTTGATTTTGTGATAATCCAAATTACACCTGACTTATTGCTAAAAGTAATGACACCAACTCTGAAGCTGGGTAATTGATGGTAGGGCTGGGCAATATATTGCTATTGATGTCTCTTTCCCTGGCTTTAAAGGCTGCATTAAAGTAGTGGGATGTAATGTTCTGATTTCACCAGACTGTTCTAGTGGTTCTGTTATTTGCCTTTACCTACTTAGTCATTACATCCACATTACTAATGATTATTTATGATAAATCTCATAGTGTTAAAGCTCCAGTGTGTAGGATTTACGGGGATCTGTTTTTATAGTTTGGAAGAAATTAAATATGATATTCCTAAATATTTTTTGTAATCACTTAATAATTTGCTATTTTTCTACAGTAGCCCAGAACGGGCAAACCAAATACTGGCTCTAGAGGCCACTAAATCCTACACACTGGTCCGCTAAGTGCCAATAGTCATCTCTTAAATACTGTCGTAATATTGTTCTGGAGGTATTTGATTGTGTCCATATCACCCAGTTGTAATTGACGGTGTTTGCTTCTTTAGTCAGGTGACTCTGGTGCCAGAGGAGGCAGAGGACATGTGGCACACCTACAACCTGCTGCAAGTGGGGGACAGCCTGAGAGCCTCCACTATCAGGTAAACACCAGCTCCTATCACATGAAGGTCACAGCTGAAACCCTGTAGTGCACACACAAATATATGACAGCTTTCCAACCCCATGGAAAAGGATTTTGGCTTTGCTATCTTTGGGCACTGCAGAATTAGTAATGCAGCATCTTTCTGGGCCTGTTTCATTTCTCACTGCTTCGTTCTTCAATTAGTTGATAAGGATTAAAATCTGCATTTGTACAGTGTCATAACAAAGCAACTCAGGGTTTAGCTTCAGTTACAATCACTGATCAGATTTGATACACACCTAACATTATCAGTGCAGCCAGCTACAGCTGATGACTTGTAGTAACTTGACCGATCTGACATGGAAAGTTGCAACAGAAAGCTTTGTTTACACATGACTTTGCTGTTGCAAAAATTATGTTTTTGCAAGACCACAAATTTCCAGCTCTGTCTTGTCTCAGATTATTTAAATTGACTTCAACCATATATCTTGATCATCATAGAAATCAAAACAATATTTAATATATTTCAAAATTTGTGTAATTTTTGTCAACATGATGCTAGAGAAAGACTGTTTCAATGTACATTTTAATTGAGTAAACAATATATTTATATACTGTTTATTACAATGTCTACCTTTCATAAAGTTTCCAATAGCCTCAGGCATAATGTTGTTGAAAAAAACTAACACTCTTGGTTAAGCTGTAGCTCAGCTTTATGCCTTGCTGCAACGCACATGTAAGTGTGGATATGTAATGTTTCCAATACTTCAGTGAAGCTCTTAGGACAGTGTCCAGTTTAGCTTAACTAAAGCTTTGTTTATTAATGTCACTCTGTATTTGTGAATGATTGTGCTTGTTTTTCAGGTGTACAACTTTTTATCCCACTCTTTCTGACTGACTCTGACTTTGGTCTCAAAAACACACACAAGAACTAATGTCCCATTCCCCTGTTCCCACAGGAAGGTGCAGACAGAGTCGCCTACTGGAAGTGTGGGCAGCTCCAGAGTTCGGACTACTCTGACTATATGTGTGGAGACCATCGACTTTGACTCCCAGGCCTGCCAGCTGAGAGTAAAGGGCACTAACATAGAGGAGAACCAGTATGTCAAGGTCTGAGACTTTTAAAGCAACCTGACAGTTGCAGTTATGTCACATTTATGACAATTGATGTTTTAAAGTGGGACAGAGGGATTAGAAATGGGGGTTCTTGAACTTATTACTTATTAATTTTTATTCAAGCTCAGAAGTTTGCAATGATTGGCGTAATGAAATAACATTTAATTAACTCACTTAAAACCTTTACGCAGCATAAATTCAACAAGCAATTAATTAACATCACATGATGGGCCAGTGTGAAACCAAGTCAGACACGGCTCAGACAGTTAGTCCATTTATTTCTGGCTCAGACATATTCTCACAGCAACATTGACGTTAGGTGAAGAAATTGTTGACCAGAGAAAATGTAGCTGATTTAGGTGCTTCTCGGAAATTCTCTCTGGTGTAACGTCATTCCGTGAACAACACTCAACACTCTATCCAGCAGTTATTCACGCCATGACAAAGTTGTCAGTGATAGGGAATTACTGTTAGCCACATTAAAACATGTCCATCTGGAGAAAGAATCGCTGTCAACGATGTCCAGCTTGTGCAGTAGCTGGAGATCGTTCACAGCATAGCAGCTGCACTATATATTCAGTGTCATCAACAATGCATTGATGAACAGAAAATTTATTTCAAAATAGAAAACATTGCACTTTATAAAGCATCATATTCATAGAACCAGATATTAGCTGGGTCCAGATTGACTTGCCATTCGGTACAGTGGCAGACCTGGGTCCACACTTTGAGAAAACTAAGAAAGCAATTATTGAAATTAAGATTTCAGGAGTAATAAGAAATTGTTACACATGTAGATTATGTTTGATAAGGTGTCAAGTTTAGTCTCCATTTGAAAAGTTATAAAGAAAGTCAGTTTCTTTTATGAAATCTAATCAATGCAAATCCATATATTTTATTTTTATGTTTTTTTTGTAGATTTTAGGTTTTGCAGGTGAAATAAATTAAGTGTATTTAAGTGTAAAGGGGTTTTATGCAGGCTGGTTGCTGTGAACAGTCAGTATATACTATATATTTATTATGTATATCGGTTGATTAACAGCAATGTAATTTAAAGCTACTACAGTACAAGGAACTTTTATATTTTGGAGGCTCCTGTAGACAAAATCAGTACTGTCTCCACCCGCATAACCACAAAATATAATGTCAAAAATAAATTAATCTGAATGAAACTATCCTTTTCTTTCTTTATAACTTAACGTACTGCTCCCTGTAACTTTGCCTGGGAAAATGTAAACACAGGCTCTTTTCATCTGACCCATTAAGAATAACTATACAGAAATCTTCTCGCTCATTGTGTTGTTTGCTTATGTCGGTCATCTAGAGGGATCAGTAATAAATTGAGACTGTTTCATAATCAGGTAAAAACTCATTGCAGTAGCTTTAAACTTTATTTTCCTGCACAAGTGTCTATTCTGTTGTAGTTTAGTAACAGCCCAGCCACTGTATTCAGTTAGTCTTAATATAAACTCCTGATCGATATAAGTTATTGATTATGTTGTCTTCTTCACTGATCAGATGGGGGCTTACCACACTATTGAACTTGAGCTCAACAGGAAGTTCACTCTGGCCAAGAAGAGCTGGGACAGTGTTGTGCTGGATAGAATCGGTAAGTGGGCGCTACTGTTTACATTCGACTGAGAAATTTGTTTTGTTCAATCAGAACAATCACAGCAGAAAATACGGCTTTGTCTCATTCTTGTGTTTGGCTCATTTAAGCTCACACTTCCCACTTGCTCACCAACTAGGACTTGTAAACAGTAATCAAACGGACTCACAAGTATCATGTTTACCAGAGAGATTTTCATGGGCTTTAGCAACTAAACACTGCCAACATCTCAGCATCTATTTCTTTATATCCATAAAACTGCACGTTAGGGTAATTTCTTGTATTTATTTCAGATTTGCTGCCAACAGTTTTCTTGAGAGTAATTCTTTGATGAGCACCCAAGTGTGAATAGCATTTTTCTCTACTGACCAAATGAAGCAAATCATAGAAACAAGCACTTCAGTGTTCAGACATATTTTTCCATATTTGGAGACGTTTGCTTGTTTTAAGGACTCAAGGTTGCTTTTAATACTGTCATTATCCACAACAGCGTAAGCATTCTGACGAATAGATTCACATGTTTTCTCACCGACATAACACAGACCTTTGCCTCTTTCTGTCAAACAAATAGTTGTGAAGTGAGCCAATGTGGTTAAAACAACACAGGGAGTCCAAATGTCAAAAAATTGCTTACAGATGTTGAAGAGTTAAGATCATGTTAAAGGTTAAAGCTGTTTGGACAAGATTACATTTTTGCCTGCTTCCAAGTCATCTAAACCCCCTTTGCTTTAAGAATCCCAGATTTGAAGTACACTGTTCATGCCTTTATTTGACCTCTTTTTATGTTAGCGATACTGTTAAAATCATTCTTTTAACTGCAGGCCATAATGACTTGCCCCAGATACCAATAATAATGAGTTATATACTGTATATATTAAAAGCTCATCATGATTGCCTGACTGACAGAGTGACATTTCAGCTGTTTTTCTTTGAAAATTCACGGTCCTCTTGTTAATTTACTTACCAACAAAGAGGCAGTGTTGCCATGGGAACAGAGTAGGGAGAAACAGGAGGGAACTGGCAGATGGGGTTTATCCATCTGAGTCATTGCTGCTGTTATTTTCACCACAATAACTTAAATTTAAGTAGCAAGTGCTTTTGAAATTCATCACTGCAGGCATTAAGTGCTAATTGCTTTACAATAAAAAAAAACAAAAACAATAATTAATTGTAAAACTGTAATAACACATTTGTTTCTTACTTCACAAATTACACACAACCTCAGTTATTCCATTTATCATTGCTTTGTCGACCTTTTAGACCAGGCATGTGATGCCACCCAGAAGGCAGACGTGGCAGCTGTGGTAATGCAGGAGGGTCTGGCCAACCTGGTGCTGGTGACGCCCGCCATGACTCTTCTTCGTGCAAAAGTGGAGGTCACCATTCCTCGCAAGAGAAGGGGAAGCTGCACTCAGCATGAGAAGGTAGGTCAGCTTTCTGTAACTGCACAGCTGCAGCAAACTCAGAACTTGGATGGTGCTGAGTGGGTGGTGACTGATGGACTGATGGGAGAATAAAGTCAGCGAGTCTGGGTATAGGGCTTTTCCATTGATACTTTTGGCTGCTGGGACTCTAAACTAGTCTCATGATACCAGACAATCAGAGATCTTGCCACTTACCAATCATCTGGGAATTTATAAACGCAAAATAGCTGCTTCAATAACATGACTGTCTTTTGAGTCTAACTCAAACCATGCTGTCTTGATTTGCATTTCCATTACCGCCTAC
>JAJHUR010139318.1:6220-18011 GCA_027495735.1 Lutjanus campechanus
AAAAAAAAAAAAAAAAAAAAAAAAAAAAAAAAAAAAAAAAAAAAAGACACAAATAAAGACAACCGTTTCAAAAACAAAACAAAAAAAGTCTCGTCCTGTTTCTCGTGTTTCAGTATTTTTAAAAATCAAGTCATATCCACCAGCTCTTTTTTGGCAAGCTAGTTGTTTTTTTAAATAAGCACTAAGTACTGATAGATAGGATAGCATACACCGTTAACGTGTGTTTTTAAGTAGATGCGTTTGTCGTTTTTTTGTACTTTTTCACTCTCATAGTATGAATTCAGGTATTTTGTCAGGTACTTTTCACTCATCTGTTTAAGGTTTAAGTTAATGCAAGCAGGGACAGAGTTTGCCATGGAGTCTTGCTCTAGACTTGGGTTCGCGAGGGGCAGGGCCGTCTCTTTACGAGACCCCGTTGACCAAGGTCAGGGTCTCGCTGGGCGAGGTCATGCCTTTGCTGGGGGAACGCTTGGAGGGCGTTCGCTCAGGCATCGGGGCGCTGGTCCCGTTCTCCTGCGGGTACACAAAGTGGGAAGAGGTGAGATAAATGAATATTGATAAAAATATTGATGTGAATAAAACTAAGGCAAAAGTCAGTGTGTGTGTGTGTGTGTGTGTGTGTGTATTTGTGCCTGTACCTTGGGCTCGGGGCCAGCGTGGTTTTCCTTCTGGGGCAGGTTCTGTCTGCTCTGGGACTCAGCACGGGATATGTAGTCAGCAACAGTCACTGCAAACATTGAAATCTGTTAGCTAGAACAACTGCTGGGGCTACATGCAGGGTGGACACAGATTCTAAAGGCCCGAGTGTTTCTTTAAAGGGATAGTTCATCCCAAAATCAAAAATACTGGCTGTAGAAATGTCTGCCCTCTTCTGAATATAATGGAACTTCATTGCACTAGTCCATTATATGGAGAACGCAGACAACACTACAGCCAATATCTCCAAAACTCAGCATCTCACCAACAAAACAAAAATGGATAAATAGCACTACAGGTAAGAGGAAAAATCTAAATTTTTGATTTTGGGGTGACCTGTCCCTTTAAAGGAGGCTATCTGCAGCACTGCAACACAAACAATAAGTACCAAAGGCAATCAAGCAGCCAAGAGGAAATCTGTTTAAATTGTTATATACTGTTAAAGAATATCCTTTTCAATGTTAAGAGGAAAATGTTAACGTTAATGTTAAGTAAAACACGGCGACTCACCATTCTCACCTGGCTGTCTGTCACGGCTGGTTGAACCTCCCTCTGGGCGGTTGCCACGGTTACGACGGCGGCGACTTCGGTTGCGGCGCTGAGGTCGGGCTTCCTCATCTAACAGTCAAATGAGAAAATGTGGGTTACCCTCTCTAACAGAGTTATAGTTGGTTTTGAAACTTGCATCGTGTTCAGCCATGGCAGAATTTTACATTTTCACAAGTGAGTGAGGAGACGGTGATGAGAACACAACACTGAAGTACTCACCCAGACCGTTCTCGCTGGGGCCGGCCTGGCTGTCCGACTCTCCGGCGGCATCCATCACGCTGGGTTCCTGGTCGTTGCGGCGGCGTCGGGAGCGTCTGCGGCGGTCTCCTGCCATGCCTTCGCTGAGGTCTGCGTCGGCCAGCTCCCCCTCACCCTCCAGCAGGGAGTATGGGTTACTGTCGGGGTCCCTCAGCACTGGACAAGCCCCAGAAAATTAGTATTAAAACCACGCTTGTTCTAAGCTTCTCTCATTTAAATTTTTTTTGCTGTACTTTAAACTCAAAGACTGTAGATGCACAGGCTCTAACTAGTCTCCCTCTGACTCTCAACTGAACTGTCCTTCATTCATCATGTGAGAGAAACACACCTCAAATACAAAACACTGCTTCTTGGACAGACTCTTACACCTGCTCAGCAGCACCACACTAAGGTTCTACTTCTTATTTCAACTTTATTGCAAGATCACATGAAATCTTCTTCCTCAGTATGGAGTCACACAAGTGCCATAAAAAAGAATAAATCTGTTAAAAAAAGAAAGAAAATTTGTGTGGAAATATAAAGAAGAATAAATACATTTCAAAATGTGGAAATAGACAGAGAAATAAAATATAAAAGAAATACAAGCAATTTTACTTAATTTATTTATTACATATATTTATATACATTTATTTCATTTATATCTTTTAAAACACACATTTTACTATTTTTTTTTTACTACTATTAACATACTATTTTTGCTTATGAATTGGTATATTTTTTGTGCAGATTTATAAAAAAATTTTTTTCATATAATATATTTTAGTTTTATCATTTATTTATATGATTTATATATTTATTTATATGTAAGTTTATTTTTCCTTATTCTTTTTCCTTTTGCTTTTCCTTGAAGGGCCAAGCTGTCAATCAACTGGCTTTCAGCAGATAAAGGGATTAAAAAAAATAGCTAAATGACAAAATATGAAACTAAATAGATTTTTAAAAAAATGAAAATATACAGAAAAAAATAATTTATTTGCAAAAACTATATTTCTTCAAATCCATAAAGAAATAAATTAACCAAAAATGTGAAAAATTCTATTTATTATTTTTTATTTACATCCATTATTTAATTAATCTTATATATTTTTATTTCTCTTTATACTTTCACATTAATTTTCTCATTCTTTTAAAAATAAGATTTTTTTTTTTTAATGACACTCCTTTGACTCCATACCTCAGTGGACCACATGCTGCATTTCACTTATTACCAGTATGCAAATTTCAAGAAACACAATCAACTCGGGCCAAATTTCTTAAACTTTCAAATTACAGTATTGTTAAAATGATCAACTTACTGTAAGACAAGTATACATGAATAAAATAGGCTGGGAAATTCCAAGCCTAAAACCTCAATATGATGACATGCAATTACTGCAATGACTACTTGAAAACTGCTGAAAACTCAAAGGCTGAAATGTTGACTCACAAAATGTGACCAGTAATCTTAGAAGTGGCTACAGCCTGAACATGGGCTTTAACTACCTGAGCTGATGGAGTTGGAAGGCTTGGACCCTGGTCCTCCGCGACCTCGTCCTGAGTTGGAGCCCCGGCCCCTGCCGCCCCTTCGGGAGCCTCTCTCATCACCGCCGATGCCACGGGGCCGCTGGTCTCGCTCGTTAACATCCTCCGACTCAGAAGCGTTGGACTGTTCAGAGTTTGTGCCTGGATCGAGCACAGAAAAATTATTTAAAAAAGGGAGAAACAAACTTTAGACTTCACATTTTCTGGAATTCTCTCAAATGTGTCAAACTGAAATCGCATTTCAGCTCTCTCGTACTCACCGTATCCAGAGTACTGGCTGTTGGAGGCTCTGCGGCCTCTGCCGCGGCCCCCGTAGGTGCGAGAGGCGTGGAGTGAGTTGCTGCTTTCGTCTGTCAAGTAGCCTTTCTCCCGGTCAGCACCAGGGCCGCTAGTCCGACTGGGAGGTGCGCGGTACCCGACCCCAATTTGACGGAGCTGCTCGTCAATCTGGAGACGCTCCAGGCGCAGTTGCTCCACTTCCTACAGGGCAGAGTCAGAGAGACAGTTGGAGATAGTGTGTACTTCATAGCCTGCTCCACAGCACATGATTTACTGGAGTGTTTAAATTTAAATAAGTTTAAGTATGCATGGTAAAACAACAAGTAACTACACCACTAAACTTAATTCTTAGTTAATTTCTTTTGTTATAGATATATTTTATCTTAAATGACACCCAAGTGACAAGGTGACCTGGGCCACTCCAGTTATAAATAAATAATAAAGCAACATGCCAAAATTGTTCTAAGTGCTACCATTGTATGCAGATCATTTGACCAACCGGCATTAGCAGGTGTAACTACAAACAAACCAGGCATGCTGCTATCAAAAACAGGATTGTAATGACTAAAAAATTAAACAAAGTATTTTTAAATCTGCAAAAAGTTATAATGCTTTCTACTCTCAGCAATTACAGATTTGGTTGCTGACTTTAATTTGATGGACTGTCATCAATGGCAATTGTTTCACTGCAAACAAGTTTGTTCAGTGTGTAAAATACCACACACAGACTCTGCTGCAGTGAGCTGGGACCAGGCCATGATCTAGAAACAGCTGCTGTGGGGCTGAGCAGGTTTTGTACTTCTTCTGAGGTCCATCACTCCACCACTAAGTGGCAGTAATGTGTAAAGTTCAGCGTTCCAAACAGACCGTGGCCAGATTCAACTCCGAAAAACCCTGAACATGACCATTGTGACCAAACACCCATCTCTGTTGAAACACCTGCCAGCTTCTAACAGATGGCTGATGATTGAGTTTAAGGTGAGGACAAGCAGCTGAATCTGTCAACATAACCATTAACCCACTGCTACCAACCCACAATAGCCCTTTCCAAACCACAGCCAAGTTTAAAAATGAGGAAAAGGCATTTTTGTCCTGAAACATCTGATATTTTCAGGGTGTGCCTTGAATAAAAAAGTGGATTTGCTAACTGTCCCCTTGCTTTTTAATCTCTCTGGACAGAGACGGAGTGAATGCCATATCATGTGGTATAAGGATAGCTGAAAGAGCTCTGAAGTGCGTTTGCTGGCTCAGATGTTCTCAGCCTCTTTGATTCACAGATGTCAAATTGGTTTAGGCAGATCAGACAATTTGGCTGTTAAGATTTATCTGCTTAAGCAGTATTTGTGGTGACAGTATTTATGACACATCATACCACCAGACGGGGGGTCTTTGGGTATATAAGATGGAGTTGACAGAAATCTGAGACACAGAGGGCCAAGACTTTCATTTTAAAAAAAACACTTTTAAAAAAAGATGATTAAAAGATGATAAAAAAAAAGATCAAAGCACATTTATACACTTATGGTATCAGTGGGTATCATTTGTTTTAGATTTAAAAGGCTTTTAGCACATTTTTTTAATTGTTTGAAGTTGTGAATTCTTGTATGGGACAAGAGTGTTTCCAGGCACAGAGCAAGTATAGAATTTCAAGTAAAAACAGAAATAATTGAAAAAAAATAAAGCAGACCAAAACATGTATAAATTACTTATGTTTCACATACATAAATCCTTTAAGAATATATTTTACCATAAAATTGACATTAGAGTGTCAGTTGTTGTTCAGGCAGGACTTGAACCGTCCCGACTGTCAAGAATCAGTGTGTTAAATGTTTATCACAGGTAATTAAAACTAACAAGGAGCTCACTTATGTCTTTTGTGGAACGGAAACAGTAATGTGTACGTCTGTGTGAATCTATGACATGAATGAAGAGACATACCGTTGTATTCTTTGTCTTTTTTCTTTTAGTGTTAGGATTGAATTTTTTTTTTTTTTCCAGTCACGTAATACCACTTTGCTGGGGATCCCCTGGACCACCATACTGCCCCTGTGACAAGCTCTCACTTACAGCTTTGTGCAAACACAGTTACAACCAGGATAAAGTTAAATGTGTCAGTTTATCATGTTTGCTGACACTTTAATTACATCTTTTTTAGAAGGCGCTTTTTGTAGTATCACAATTTCAGCTAAGCACATATGCCATCTTCATAGACGAGGGGGTTGGGCATTGCCGTCTAACGGCGGCAGTGCAATGACAGCAGTTTCTATGGCGGTTTTGGTGGTGGGTGATTTGGAGGAGGGGGTCTCACTTCACAGTGTGACAGCTGCCTCCACCAACGACAGCTGAACCTCAAGGGAGGTGTGAAGGAAGTGAGGCACGGAGGAGGGGTGGTCATTATTTTTGGAAGCCGAGGGTCCAGATAGCTGGTAATCTAAACTCCAGCGTACCCTTCACCCCATCCCGGAGAGAGGAGCTATTTATAAAAGAACATGAGGTAAGGAGAAAATGAGGTGCTCTCAGCAGCTTTCCTCATGTGGGTCTGGGAAGGGGGGAGACAGGTGACCAATATGAAACGACCCTGCACACACACGCCCCCTGTGCCTGACCCCACGTGTCACATAAAGAACCTGGGCTTCTAAGAAACATATATCCTCTTTCCTTTCCTCTCATAGATTCAAATTCAAAAACAGAAGCCACAAATGCACTCAGGTGATATTTTATCTGACATTTTTTGAGTGACAGGGACACAAAGAAGGCTAGTGCCGCCACCTACTGGTGAACAGAGAGGATTGACTAACCTGGAGATAGGACACGTGGTACTCCAACAGAGCCTGAGCATTGCTGATGTTCTCTTTAGTTCCCACAAACACGAAGGGAACCATGCCCTAAAAAAAAAAAAAAAAAAGCAAAGGGGGAGATGAAGAGTTGAGTTCCTTTTTAATTAAACAGATAATCATCACTTTAAAGGAACAGTTCAGATTATTTGAAGTGGGGTTGTATGATGTACAAATTGAAAGCTGGTGTATTACCAACAGTGGATGGAGGCTGGCATGCCACAGGTTTGGAGAAGCACAGAGGAGTACCAGTTCAGAGACTAAGCAATATACTGCTGTAGACAGGGTCAGGAACAAAATTAATTTGGTTGATATCATTTGGATTTTAATGATTCTGATTCCGAAACTGATGATGGACTTTGGTGATTGTCGATTGCGATTTTTTGAGGGGCCGGGTCAATACAGGTCACATGCTTATTTCACCTTAATAATCGTCATTTTTCATACAAAAACATATCATGGTTCGGGCATCACAAATGTGAAGATATGCTGCTTTTTCTTTTAATTACTTAAACAATATGAATTTATTTAGCTGAGAGACAGGCCTCTTTGTCAACATCCTGTGTTTCTGAGAGTTCAAGCTTAATATTTTATGTTCTAAAATACAAATGTTACTTTTTGTTAATGTTTGTAACGTGTTTGTTCAGAACATGGTGGTTTATGTTGGTGACTGTCACTTTTGTGCTTGTTTAGAGACTTTATATTTTAAACCAGTGCTATGGCAAGTACATTGATTTACTCCAGATGGATTTTGCGACAATGAGGCAGGGTCTATATCTCCCAATGTTTAAAAAAGTATAGGGATGACAAATAAAAAAATAAAAATCTAGCAATGACCTGCTTCACCTGTTGTGATGGTTAAAGACAACGTACTGCAGAAACATGAAATGACGGCATTTAGATAATATGATAACTATCGTAAGTGAAATTTATGTAGTCCATACCCAACCCTACGTCTGACAGCCTTTCCCCCACAGAAAACCTCCACTATATAAGCCAAACATAGCTCGCTCCACACCAACCAAACTCCATAAACTAAGTCAGTTACTTTACCTTTCTTGATTTGCTTGTGTACCACTTGCTCGACCTGTTAGTTTGTGTTATCGTTTAACTCTGGTGAAACTGAACAATCACACAATAACACAAATAAAGTACAAGACTGAGGCAGGTAAAATGACTGATTTTGCCTGTGGAGTTCAGTTGATGTGGAATAAGTGATATTTGGCTCATAACAACAGTTTCTAGTCAGAAAAGGCTGACTGATGGCAAAGTAAAGCAGTGAAAATATTCTAAATTTAGTATAAACTTAAAAACTGATGTTCCTTTTTTTAGGTGGACCTTTTCAAGTGGCTAAAATACCTTTTTGTTGCTTTTCCCGTCCACAGGAGTACACTGCTTTGCATCTGTATTGATACGCCACCTACTGTCGATACTTCTCTGACTTTCGATAAGTACCTCATACAACCACACATCAAATAATCCAAACTAGCCCTTTAAATACGAAACCCCTTGTTGGGGAATCATCAATGACTTGGATACAGCTCAGAAAAATCAAAAATCACATTTTCAGTGGTGAATTATAAACCATTTCTGCAATGATTAGTACGATTAAAAGACAAAAAAAAAAAAAATCACATGAAGCACACTCAACAGAAACAAATCAACTCATCAGAGAAAACCGACAGATAAGAGCCCACACGTACCCAACATAACTGACATATGCTGTGCAGTGGGCTGTGTGTATTGAAAGCGATGAAAACATAACTGCTGGTGACAAAACCAGAGAGACAAAGCAGCAGAATGGAACAGTGTCAAAGCAGACAGCACATGGGACGTCTACACTGCTGCAACTAAGTAGCTTTGCTTTTTGGAGAGCTGGGGGAGAGGGAGGGGAGGGGAGGATTTATCGGGGACTGGGAGACCAGCCGAACGGTCCATTCACCTCTTTGCTGCTGGCAGTGTCGTCCCTGCCTGCCCCCTGCCTGCCTACCTCCTCACGGGGAAGTTTTTTGTCGTTGTCTCCCTCGATCCTGACGCGGACCACGCCCGACTTGTCCACGATCTCCTGGATGACTTTGCCGCTCTTGCCGATGACTTTGCCTGCGAAAGAAGAAGAAAAAAAGAGGGTTAGAAGAAAGTCATGAAAATGAGGCGGTATGTATGCATAGTAATAAGGAATATTCTATGGTGATGAAGTGGGATGTTGTCACCAACAAAATGAGCTCCCTCAGGAATGTTACGCTGCTCACTCACCTACAAGGTTCCTGGGTACCTGAAAGTAGTCTTCTTTGAACTCAAGATACTCTCTCGCCTGTTTTACTGCCTCTGGGGTCTGTAACACAACACAAATATTACTAATAATATAATAATAATAATTACCAGATTACTCTACATATATCTTTCCATATACTGGTACAAGAACTGACATTCATATAACAGCACACAAGCTCATTAGTGGCGTACCTCTCCGTAGATCCTGAATGTGCAGCTTTCCTCCTCCAGCTCGATAGCTGTGACACCGGGCACCTTCCTGGCCTGTTGGATGTTGGCACCGTGGGAGCCGATGGCGAGGCCCATCAGGTCCTCCCTGACCTTCACCTCCTCCTGGTATGCGGATGCTAACTGCTTACTTGTCTGGGAGGGAAAACACAAAGGTGGTTTGTGTGCAAATATATCAACTAAGCCAAAACGTTTGGCAGTGGTGGAATGAAGCTAAGTACTGTACACAAGTACAATTCTGACATACTTGCATCATACTTGAGAATTTTAAGTTTATGATTGTTAATATGTGATGACTTTTTCTCAACTGCATTTCAGAGGATAATACTGTACTTTTTACTCCACTATATTTATTGGACATTTATATATAAATTTTTCACAATTAAAGTCCTGCAATATGTTAATATCTACGAGCTTTTATTATGAAGCAGCAAAATTATAAAGTGTTTTTCATCGGCAGTAACTTATCAACTACTATTCAGCTAAAAGCAAACATGGAACAATAAAATAAAGCAGATAAGAACAAAGCGACGCAGGAGAGAAACTAATTTTTTAAACCAGAGATTCAGTTAGAAGCTACAAAAGTGCTGAGAGCTGAACACAGACACTTTAGTTCAGTCTCTGATAGGCTGCCTGAGAAAAAGTGATGGTGACTATCACCTTTCTGAAAAGTTCAGAGACTTTCAACAAGAAACGCTTGGTAGCAGCTGCACTTGGAAAAAGAGACACGATGCACAGTGCCTTTTCTTTACACAGGCGCAAACAATTTTTAAAAAAGAAACAGGCACTCAGAAAAAAAATTCTATGTGGTCACAGGCCCTTAAGTAGCATTTTTAATTCAGGGCTTTTACTTGTAATGGAGTATTTTTAGAATACAAATACTTCTTCCACCACTGATGCTTGACTAGAGGTTTCTAATTTGTCGATGATAAAAATCCATGTGGACAAGCAAAATTAAGCATATCTGACAGGGTGTGTGCAAGTATAATGTCAAAAGAGTGTGTTTACCTCCAAATGTTTGGTGGCTTCTTCGTTGCGGGACATTAGCATGAGCTTGGTACGGATGCTGCGGAAATGCATGTCGCTCAGAAGAGTGGCACGCTTTACTGTTGTTTCATTTGTAGACTGTGAAGATAACAAAAGACGGATTAAGTTACAATTTATCAACAATTGATAACAGTGTTTGTGAAAATGAGCAAAAATTAGAGGGGGCTACAATAAGATCTGAAAAAGCTGTTTAAAAGTGTGGATTCACAATGTTGTTATTGTATTTGTTTTGTCTAAAAAAAAAAAATTTAAGAAGCAGCAAAATGTGTGGCATTAGCTGGATTCAAATCTACAAGTAAAAATAGCTTAGTAATGCACAGAAAATCCTTCACATGCAGTTAATTTAAACCTCTCAGATTTTTTTGCGATAGTTACTACAGCTCCTTTGTATTATGTCGCCATCTGTGGATGTGTAACAAGGCCATTCACTCATTTGTGAGGTGAGAACCAGCTGAAGTGTGTATTCTCAGTACTAACCAGCACAATGAGTTCGTGTGTTTGGGCACTGTAGAAGATGCAGTTGGCTCCGATAGCTTTCCTGAAGTCTTTGTGAATGTTGTCATTTGCACAGCTGTCGATAAGAAAATAATTCACAGCAGAGTCAGCCTCGTTATTCAATTGGCAGCAGTGGGTCACTACAACAACTTGTGATTTTAAAAAAATTATCAAAGAAATGTGTTAGACATGTAAAAACATTCATTCATATACCCAAGAAAATCTCAGTTCGTCATTTACTTGGTGCAATGTGATGCTCATTCAAACAAACCAATCTAGGACGTAAATGTGACAATGTAAAGACACTCACATGTCTCTCAGGTCTTCTGGGACGGGGATGGGGACCTTGTGGAAGGAGTTCCGTGAGGAGGGGCTGTTGGGGTTGAGGGGCCTGATGCGCTCTGCTGTGACAATCTCGTTGTATGTGGCGTCGCATGCTGCGTATTCGATCACATAGAACTGAAAACAGAACAAGAGATACAGATTTTTAATAATGTGGCCAGAAATATGAGACACGTGAAAGGCTGACAGCTGAGATAACCGAAGAAAAAACCCACCAAGCCAAGTTATACAGTGAGCAGAACTGCTGTATTCAATCCATATAAACATTCTGAACCAGCTGTCAAATGAAAAATTCATTCATGTCCACTGAGGCGGCTGATTAGTCAGTTAATTGATTCATTGTCAACTATTCAATTTATCTCCAACTATTTTGATAATTAATTGTTTTGATTATTTAAAAAAAATCATATATCCTATGAAATAGTACGTAAGTAAGTATCTACTTTATTATTCTTACTTTTCATTTACTTTCTAGTGTTGTTGCTGTTGTTTTCTTGTTTTATTTATTTCCTGATATGTATGTTAAATCCTTTTCAAAAAATGCAAAAAAGTCCAAATTCTCTGTTCTCAGCTTGTCAAATGAGAATATTTTATAATATTATATTATTACTCCCCTATGACATTTAACTGATATATATTTGGATTGTAGACAAAACAAGACATTTGAGGACGTCTCCTTGTGCTTTGGGAAAGAGTGGTCATCATTTTGCATCACTTTCTGACATTATGGACGAAACATCTCATCGATTAATCAAGAAAATAATAGACAGATTAATCACTAATGAAAATAATAATGAGTAGCAGTCATAGTAGTTATAGTACTACTACTAATTATATTTCACTCAGTCATTTACTTTACGTGAAGCTACTCTACACTCCTTTCCCAGTTTCTGAGACAAAGAAGGGGTACCAGAGTGAGACGCAGAGAACGGTAGAAAAAAAAAATGTGGAAAAAGAAAAAGGGGAACTGTGAGAAGAGTGAGGCGGTGAGATGAACGGTGCACACTACATGCTCAAAGGACAGAATTAAAGCCATCAGTCAATGCTAGACATTCCTGCAGGCTCTTATCAGACTGCTCCAAATAACAGCACTACACCAGCAGCAAGTCCCCCTGGCAAAGTAGCACTACAAAGCTGTCCTTTCCATATCCCACTGACCCACTATTCAACCTGCAACTTGAGGCAGTGACTAAGAACCAGTGCTGGTTGAAATTATATCATAAAATTTAAAAAAAGATATGTCATAATAAACCAACTGTGCCTGCAAATCC